>JAATLQ010026792.1:149641-166670 GCA_013421005.1 Heliconius erato x Heliconius himera
ACAAAGATCTCAGAGCTTCCATTATTTAAGAATTTGTATATTTTAAATAAGGGAAGTTATCAAAGATATAGTGACATTAGGAACTAATATTATATGTTGGTGCCCCGAATATGAATTCCGATAAAACCCTTTTAACGTAACACTTAGAACGTCATCTAAGATTATTAAGCAATGAAATAGAAGGAAACATAATAAAGTTATATAAATTTAATGATTCTAACACATTTACACAAATAATAAAGAAGTGGCAGCTAGAGAATGAATGATTGTTAAACAATATATAAACTTATATTACAAATTAAATTTAAACAAATTGGTGAAATCAATGAATACAAAAATAATGAATTTTAAATGAAAATGTTCTCTAACTGCGTAGCGAACGTTCATATCATATAACGACATTCCATTAATACAATAATAAACAACAAATCAAAATTGCTACTTAGTTGCTAACACTTAGGTATAATTTAAAAATATCTAAAACCGCTGTTAGAAACTAGTAATGTTTATACATCTGAATACGGTGAGATTTCGGGAGAGGCAATTGAGACTAATAGCAGTATTTGAAAGTGATTTATTTAACTGGTTAAATCTTTGTATTTCGAACAATATCAGAAAACAATGTCACGATGTCACAGGATCCGGTATGCGGCCGTGCGCGCCTACCTATTTACATATCAACGCGATCCGCTCTCACAGTACTAACTTCGTATTTCTGTAAACGCATTATATTATACGTGGTTTGGTGTTATTTCTGCAGTACAATCGATTTGTTATTATTATCTATCGTAAAAAAATTATAAATACCTAAGACACCGGAGACGTTTTACCTACCTATTGCTATGTTTAGTCGCGACCGTCGCGTCGAACCCATCACATCTAGCTACTGGCGGCAGTGGCTGCGTGTCTCTCGTACGACTTACGGCAAATTGACATACAAATTCAATTAAATATAAATATAATTAATAATATTAATTAAATACATTTACTTTAATTCTTATTCGCTTATATACATTGTCATTGGCATTGTGTAAATTAACAATTATTGAAATGATTGCGGCGTGTTTATGAAGTGTATGTGGCGGGTTGTCAGGTCCATTTGAATCTGGTAGCGCTTGTGACAATCCAGGAGTTTCTTAACACATTTATTTGTCTCGTAAGTTAAATCTTACCATGTAGCTTTTTAGGCAATTTATTGAACAATATAGTTTGTCTTGGAAATTACTTCGATGATAGTGGTTTTGACTTTGGCAAACGCATATTAATCTCGTTACTGTCATTAGATAATTTAGTTGGGAGTTCTACGATGCACTCGAAACGATTATTATGGAAAGTGAAGTAAAATTAAATAAATTCCCACTTCACGTGGGTATGTATCTCTTTGTATAGGTTGCAGTAAGGGCGGAGTGAACAATTAACCCGTAGTATGTACCCCTGGAGCCGGTGAGGGCAGTGAACGTTAAGATGAAGCACATGCCCCAGGGACGTATAAAAAAGCCACTATCAGTTATCAAACACTCAAAAATCATAATGACACTTTCGGGGAAGACTTGTATATTAATTTAAAAGCATTGTCGGCCTACTCAACGTGAACAAGCTGGTATTGGAGAATAATGATATGATTTGAGCTTGGTGCAAAGTAATCCTCGAGTAATTTGTGCTCAAAGCGCAAGATCTCTATGTTGTTGTCATCCTTTCTCACCATTTCGAAAAGTCAAAATGTATATAGAGTTGTTGTTGTCATAAGTTTGATAATTTTTACATCTCTTGATGTTTGTCTCGCATAAAATCGCATTCTGAGACTGTCGATTAAGTTTAATGGTTTTGTTCTACAGAATGTTCTTATAACAAAAGCTGTTCAAAAAACGGTTTCATGACTTCATGATTAAAATCTTCATCTATTGTAAAAAATATCAAATTGGGCTACGACAAGAACATCATCCGATTTGGGAAAGTATGAAATACCGATGGTATTTTGGCATTTTTAAATATTTCGACAGTGTGTCGAACTTGGCCGGAATCTTGGGTGATATATTTTTTATTAGAAACTTGAGAATTTGCGAATAGTTTCACATATTTTTAGTATTTGGATTATAGTAATCCATAGGTGCAATTGTTTTTGCGTTCATAGAAATTTTAGGAAATTTTATCAGTATAAAGATTAATAATCAGTACCTAATCAGTATTTAGATTATCTTGGATCTTATTGCTAATATTTTGAAACTACTTTTATCGATGCCACAACCTCTAGACGGTTGTGATCAGCCAGATTTTTCGAGGGATGGCGGACAAGTATCGGGAACTAGGAGCTTTATAGTTATAACAAGAATTGTAAATACAAAATATTCCAAGTCGCTTGTGTTTCCCTGAGCACATAACAAATAGCATATATATGAATTTATGACTATAATCGTTTGAGATGATAATACGACAACACGACTTGAAATATTTGATATGTTACTATTATTCAAATATCACATTAAGGAATAGCATTTGGTGTCCGTGTTTACTTTAGTAGGAATTACTTGAAAGATCGCGTATCGCTATTGTCTAGTGTGTGCCTATATTTGTAAGTGTGTAGTGAGACAGTCCCAAGCCGCAATCGGGAGTCATGTGTTTGTATATATTTCAACTAACATTGGTTACTGTGCAAGAATCGTCGCTTGCAAAGATAACAAATAAACGAATATATTCCGAACTCTAACATTGTGGACAAAACACCTAAACACGTTTTTACATAATTTAACAGTTCAATTCCGCATAATATGATTTCTGGAAAATTTATTAAAAAATATATGTTTTGTTCGACCTCACTTTTCCCCGTTCAACTAGTAACTCTAACACCGGCGTCATTGTCGTCACCGGATCTGATATTGCTCGTAGCTAGGTGTGACACGGCGCTTATTCTTATATGATTTTTTTAATAAAAATCAACTAACAAACTATACCAAGTCCTGGTTACTTAACTAGAATTATTAAAAAATACTTGGTTTTTACAAAGTTACATAATATAATATACATTGATTGGTCAGAAATAAACAAATCATAAACGCGAGCGGCGCGAACGTATCATTTTGTAATTATAATTAAATAAAATCATAGAAATAAGATATTTGTTTCGTAGGAAATAATCGTTACGTTTTCAATAATTTAATTGTTTACAATAATAAAACACGTTACAAAACACTGTACCCTTATAGTCGACCGCTTACAATTGAACATGGAATCACACAACACACGCTATGATCGCAGTCATCGGAATGAATGTTTGGTCGCGCGGGGGTCTCGCGGCGACAGGGGCGACGGGGGCGGGCCGGGCTGTCCGGGCGGTCCTGGCTGGCCGGCGGGCCGGGGGAGCGCGGAGGGGCGGGTGGGGGGCGCGGCGGGCGGGCGGGCCCCCCACCGCAGACCCTAGTCCTCCGACATGAACGAGTTCTGCGACTTCAGCTCCTCAAGCCGCGATATCTGTTGCCGCAGGTACATTATCCTGCAATACATAGACACATACAACTTATAGACATAAACAATATTAAGCACCTTTAAAAAAAATATTTTTAAAAAATATAATCAATATATACATAGAATGTAAATGCTGAATTAGAAAATATTTTTTAAAATTATTAACCAAAATTATTTACTAAGGAAATGGAAATCTTCTCCCGTAACTAACATAATACTTCAAAAATCGCTTTAGCAAAATTATTTTTATGAAGTAAATGTGCTTGCATTTAAAAACTATATTAAAAAAAAACAGTAATTGCCTAACAATAAGCCTATTCGCATCACCATCATCTTATATTTAAGAAAAAACAATAATTCGCAAAGAGATCATAAATGTAAAAGTTTATGAATATTTGTTCCAATTTACGCAAAAACTACTAAAAGGATTTAGATGAAACTGTACAGTAATATAGCTTATATATCAGAAAAAAGACATAGGCCGCATGTTAACATTTTGTATAATTTGTCTATACTATAACAGTAAGTGAGGAACGGAGTCTTAACGCCAGCTTCCTCTGCATACTCAGCTGTGGTATATCGGCGGAACTCAGCGTGAAGTTTTTTTTTTTAAAAACAATAAGCAACGGTCGAAGTCGTTTTTGAGTCGCTCATGATTAATATACCTAGAAGAAAGTATGTCTCAAGTTTTCATCTCACACGATCAGGTTATTTATATCTATTAAATCAACAGACTGTGATTTAGTAGATATAAATATTTTTATGTTTGTTTTATGCCTACTGACAATGCTAAAGAATGTATAAAAAAAATTAGCTTCACGCTGTATCCTGCACACAGCAGGGTAGATAGGGGGAACCTAGTGTTAAGACACTCCGTTACCCACTTCCCGCCGAGTTCTGTAGGCATTGCGTGTTGAGCGGCGGAACGCCGCGCTTTGTCTCGACACTAAAGCGAAGAAATGAATATTTCATCTCCTCGAGTGGGGATCGAACCCACAACCAGTCGATTTTACAGTCACACTTTGTGCCCCTGCGCCATGACTGGACTGAAGATAATGTATAATTATAAAAAAATCTGTACATAGATAATAGATTAATCAAATTAACTTAACGTTTTTTTTTTTATTTTTCTTTATAAATTATAACATTTATATTGTAAATATATAGAACGAATATTTTTTTGCATAAACAGAGTAAACTATGAATTAAAAGGCAAGTCTCAGTAAATTTGCATATTCGCAACAGCGTCAAATGCGGACCATTAAAAATAAAATCCTTCGCATTAAAACAACACGTTTATTCCTGAGCGCGTTGGCTGACCGATGGGACTCCCCATTGCTTAGTCGCTGGGTAAGGCTTCATGCTCCCGCTGCTCGATATTGTCACTAGAGTAGGAGTCTCATCGGAAGCCAGTTAATGTATGTTTATATATTTATATGTATGTGTGTTTAGAATAAAAAAATGAATATGTACTAACATAGGGTAAGTTTTTAAATGTAACTAACAAGTGGACCAAGTCTTAATTAAATAAATTATTATTATTATTATTATTATTAAGGGCATTAAAGACTCATATATAACTAATAAAATTAAAACAAAAAATATTTTTACTAACGAACATTATAAAAATTTACTTTGTACGTTAGTAGAAAATATGACATAATAATGGGTGGGTCAACATGGGTTAAATATTGCAAGACCGACCAAAAGGTGGAAAATTCTATATTACGTCAGAGTTGTGTCTCAGTGGGATAGCATCTTACTGTAAACGTGATGGTTGTAAATTAGATTCTATTTTAATTCGTTGTTTTACAAAACAATGCGCGGCGTTGAGTTCCGTCACTTTACACACACTGTCTCAAAAAAACTTAACACTAGGTTCCCTCTGCCTATGCTATACGCGGGATACATTATATGCTTACGTGGGATGCATTGTTAAGCTAAAAAAAGATAATAATATCAAAACATACTTCTGCTCCTGTAGCGTCGCCTGTATCTCGGTGTGGCGCACGACGGAGCGCGAACACTTCAGCTCGGCAGACACCCGTGTGCACTGCAGGCAGCCCAGCTGGTACGCCTCCTCTGTGAACTTGTTGGCCTGCGGGAAACAAATTAATTAATTTATCATGTGATGGTCACACTAGTTTAATCTGAATAACATTCTGTGTATATATTTAAATAGGTTTCTGGATGGATTGATAATATAACTGGATGGGTGAGGTTGTGGTCGGTGGAATATACATTATTAGAATCATTGTGTAATTCTACAAAAGTAACAAGTAGCTTTTGGGTTATATACTCACAACAATATATGTAACTATGTAGTAACTATCACAAACTTGACACTGAGTCATACGAATAGAGGAGAGAGAAGCGTCTGTCTGGAATACGATTAGTATTGTGGGTTAGAGTGAGAGAGTACGATACCTGTCTGTCGCTGTCGTATGTGTGAGAGAAAGAGAAGGCAGGCAGGAATCGTAATGACGCGTTACGTAACGGCGCGGTTTACTCTCCCATAAGAAGTTATCACTCAAAATAGAAAATTTCGATTTAATGTAAAACTATTGAAATCAATTTGCCGTTGTTACACACCTGCTTCTCCAATATATCGGCGGGCCACCCGTTGACGTGCGCGGTGAGGTCCGCGCGCACGTAGTTCACTAGCGACGGCGTCAACATCGGCGGCGCGTGCTGCAGCGACCCGCCTACCACCGACGAGTAGCTGCCGAGACATTCCACTGAAACACATCATAATATTAGTACAATTGTTATGTTAGTATTAATATCATATCATCTATATTTTATACTTATATACGATATATTTAAGATTTTTTGAGCTTGTTCGGTCAGAAACGAGACTCTTGTGAGTTCAATTCCCACTCAAAGCAAAGAATTAGTTTTATTTTCTCGATTTGGTAATAAATCAAAGCTCGGCATTGAATATAATCTTTTAACACAATAATGAGAAAATATTTAATGTATCTCTAAGAATTAATATAGAATCGGAAAAACCGCCAATATATATAACATATTTTAATTTAATTATAATACAAAAAAGTTCAATTTAAACGATTATAAATAAATAAAAAGTTATATTTGGATTTTCTATCTGGACGATATTTTAAGGGATGATGATTTACGAATGTTGATAGTAAGTAAGGGCTAGATGAGAGATGCCACATATGTATACTCGTATAAACAAGGATACGTGTCGGCAACACACTCACTCTTCCTGGGCAGCGCGTTGTCCAGATGTATGGGTGGCGCGTGCGGGTCGACGCTCTCAGAGTGCGTGGGCGTGGGCGGGCCGGCGTCGCGGTGCGGCGTGCCGGCGCCGCTGGCGGGCGACGCACCGCTGCCGTCCGCCGCGCCTGCCGCCCCCGCGCCCGTCCCCGCCCCCGCCGCCGACGACGACATCGCCGGCATCGGCAGCGTGCCCACGATGCGCGGGAGCGCCGCCGCCAGCAGCGAACCACTCTGTTGTATTCAACAAACTCTGCTTATTATGTTTGTCCTGCGGCTGTGTTACAGTGACACATTAAATTTTCTAACTGACAGAGTAAATTCTAAGCGCAAGTACAGTGGGTTATTTCAAAAACCATACTAATCAGTTTTATAATAGTAGTATAGATAAAACATATTGATTGATTCTAAGACATTATTAATAAAGCAATCTGACATGACTAATAATTTTTTTTTGTGCCTTACATACAAAATTTTAACAACACTGTTTAAAATATTTTTTTATTCAATTACAGTAAAACAGAAGAAACTTTGTTAACATAGCAAGCTTTAATATTAAAATCTTTCATATTCCTATTAAAAGAGCATAAAATGAATTTTGATTAATTTTCCACAACCTAAATTTACTATCTGTGTCAAAAAATATGTGAGAGACACATAAATGAGAACTTATATAAAAAAAGTGCATCGCTGAATTCAGCTACCCAACACGCAATGTCTTGAAAAATGGACGGTGCGTAGTGGTGAGCAGTGGGTTAACACTATTTGCCTATTACCGGCTGATTAGAGTTGTCAAGCACGACGACGGGCGGCACCGCGTTGCCATCGCCGCGGGCCGCGCCCTCCCGCGCGCCGTACGAGTTCTCCGACAGCGGCGTGCTGCGGTCCGGGGATATGTCCATGTCTTGTAGGGACTGCCCATCTGCATTATGATTATATGTGAACTTACATCTCACGTACATTTATGACATGCACACAAATAACCAAACACTTGATAGTATATATTACATATTATCTAATGAAGATACAACATTTCATTCACAATAAGTCTTGTACTGGCTAAGTAGCCTAACATATACAGTCAACCCTCCTATAACGCGGTGAGTGCGTACCGTGTTATACGGAAACCGCGCTATAAGAAACTCGCATTTAACCATACAAACCAGTCTAATTCGTAGCGCGTTCTATGGAAACCGTCTACCGCGTTGTATGGAAACCGCGCTATAAGAGACTCATAATTGGTACAAATCACATCATTCGTACCGCGTTATATGGAGGCCAATAATTCGAAAGACAAGATAAATTATATATTTTTTTAAATCGAATTGAGATGTTTTATAAGGAAATAATACAAAAACAAATCATAAATTAAACTAAAAACTGTTTTCCAAGTAAAACAAGTAAGACTTTTGTAAAATTATGTAATCTTTCAACACTCATCCTCGCTGCCAGACTCAAAATGACTTTTTCACTTAACTTTCTCCACATTGGTTTTCGATTGTAACTTTTTTTTCTAACTCCACTAAAACCTCTCTATAGGGAGCTAAGCAATTTTTTAGAATGAAATGTAGTTCTAATTCTTTAGCCAAATTTAGCCCTTTTTAACATGTTGTAAATCGACATTTGGCACCTGAGACGACTGAAACCGATGTCGTAGATGGCTATGAGATAAGATGTTTATATTAACATATCTAGTTACTAGAATCATTCAAAGGCTGCGCGGAAGAAACTTATAGGATGCTGTTGAACGGAAACCGCGTTGTAAGAGAACCGCGTTATAGGAGGGCTGTCGCAATTTCAGCTCCGCGTTATATGGAAACCGCGCTCTGAGAGTACCGCGTTATAGGAGGGTTGACTGTACTAAGCCTGTCACAATTCCAACTTTTTATTTTACAACAAAGCTAATAAATACCTTCTAGCATATCAAAGCCTTATCCAAATTACTTATTAATACTATTATATATGCGACAATATACAATTGTAAAAAATTAAAATATTAGATTTATCATATATGAAATTTCCAATATAAATACACACTTAAATAGTTAATACAAAAAAATGAATCAAGTATAATTTATCAAAATCAATATTAGTTAAAATTGATTCTGTTTGTAAGTGTACCTTTGCCGTCGTGTTGTGTGGGCGCGTGCTTTGGCCTTGTCCTCTCGTGACCATCTTCTTCCCTTCCGCCGGCCCAATACCTATCCGACGTGCTACGCTTATTTGTTTTATCTGACTCTCGCCGCCCCGACCTTGAACGTGATCTCTTTTCACGATCTGTCAACACACATTTTGAATTAGCAATGTATTTCAAAACGTAGAAAATTAATAAATTTCAAAATATTTTTAATATTAATTAACGGATGGGAGTCGAACCCATAGCCTGTCGCGCCTGTCGCACACTTGTGCCCCTGCGCCACGATCGACCTCAATAGTTTAAAACTTTAATAGTTTAAGATTAATATTTAAATTATTATTTAATTGTGCTTACGAAAAAGAACAATGTATTTTTATGGTATGTAAAAAAATTTTTTAAATATACACTAATAAAAACATGGGATATACACAAGTTTTATATAGTCTAGACCAGGTATAATATATAGTCTTTTTCAGGGGTTTCCAAACTTTTCTTGATCAGGGACCATTTTTATATCATTCTTGGTAGCAGGGACCACTATGCATGTGGGTATAATAAAAATTAACTATGATAATCAAACAGAAACTTCGCCTCACCCAGTCATAAAATTAAAATCGTTCGCGGACCATATTTAGGCTTCTGCGAAGCGGCTCTCTACCACTGGTGGTCCGCGGACCACCTGTTGGGAACCAGTGGTCTAGACAGATAAGTATGGGAAAGCTGCACTAGCTTCTTTTGAATCGTTTTTGCCAAGACTGTATTGCTTTTTATCCTTACTAGCATCAATTATTAAGATAGTTATATATAAGGGTATTTCCTTTATATCCATTAAAGATGACTGAATTTTTAACTGACCATGGCGATCCATAAGCTTATTATTATATTTCTTTCTCAGAATTTTGAGACATTAGAACAGAAAACAAAAAAATTGAGGGCGCTATATTATATCATCCCCGAAATTGACATCTACCAAAATTGTACATATTAGTTAGCTATCTATGCTTTAAGTTACTAAAAGGAGCAAATCCAAGAAAACCATCACTCCTTTATTCACTTTCTTTTAGTTAAAACTAAAGGATAAATAAAAAACATTAACACTTATTATAATAAAGCACTGATAAAGATGAAGCGTGTAAAGTCAGTGATAGAAAAAGCTGCACGAACAACTTCAGGTAAACTACTAACTAACTTCAATAAGTTAGTGTTCCGCGAGGTTGTTTGCTAACCTGTAAAATGAAAGGGGCCCTTTTCCAAGAACGTTGATAGAATACTTTTAACAGAATAGCCACACGCTTTGCAGCGATGGGCGGAATTCTACGAGGAGATGTATGAATGTGATGACGCTGAGTCTTGATGTAGCTGATGACGAAATCGTCGAAAACGAATCAGTACAACAGTAAGTCGAGCGTGCAATACAAAGTCTAAAATGTGGTAAGGCAGCGGGAACAGGTGGAGATACTGCCGATATGATCAAATGGTGGGCCACGAGTCGTTTGATATCCAATCCAGTATTAAAGCTAGGAGCGAAAGAAAGTAACATGGCAGTGAAAGTAGGTAACTGTAAACTATTTTTTGTACGTAAGCAGATGATGCAGTGCTCATTAGAAATGCGAGTATATGTTGCAGTTGTAAATCGTGAAACATTAGAACAAGTGAATGAAGTGGGGTGTATCGGGAAGTATGGTACCGAGGACACCCTGGCATGTATGAAAAGGTTCGCTCCGTTCTCTCTGGCTACTTAAGTTAACTTATTACTTCCAGAAAGAAATAATTAAAATATTAATAAATATAAGTTATAAAGAAAAGCAAAATTTTGAATACCGTTCCAAATAAATCCTATTCGGTTCATTAGAAAGCTTACAAGTTTTACATATACACCAAGTAGGAAAACGAAAGAAAGAAAAGGAGTATAGAAAATTAAAATATTTATCATACAAACACTTTTTAGATTTTACATTTTATTCGTTATAGCTGTGCAGAGACATCTTAGTTTTAAAACATTTACGTTACGTACAGAACGTTCTTAATTTTCACCAGTGGCGGAACACAACGGTATGACATATATTTCAAAAGGACGTTGTTGTATATAAATTGAAAAATATAAAATCCCGCGCCGGTCGGACATGTCACTTAAAACTAAGCGATGCATTATAATATTATGCAAGATAGTGCGCAGGATGTGTGAATGCAAAGGCCATTTCTATTCATTCATTCGAATAGGCCTATTACAGCCGAGTGTAGGATCAAAGACATAATAAAGGTCTAAATTTCAAGATGTCACTAAAATTTATTAATGTAGCGATTTTAGCAAAAAAAACACATTTTTTTAATCTAAAGCCTAATTTTGAAGTTATAAATAGGTAGTTCAACTATTAACTTCTAACTAGTGTCTTAATAAGTAGTTACTAAAATTGTTGCATTTACTACATTAAATAAAGACTGCTACATTAACAAGCGTGTATTTGGAAAATTGTATGTATTGAGAAAAGAGAAGTTTCGCGTCGCTGCTCTAGAACTTTTTAAGATATTTAGTTTATGCTTTTTGATATCAATTTATCAAAAATGGAAGTAGTTATGCTTAGTGGAACCCAGCCACTGATTAATAATATATAAAAATCGTATAAATATAACAAATTAAATATAATATAAAAAAAAATTATATAGCTTATTTGAAACTGAAAAAAATATATTAGACATTTAACTGCAATATATTTTAGTAATCATAGATAACGGAATTATATTTTATATAAGCTTGGCTTCTTTTTAACCGACTTCTGTAAGAAACGGAGGTTCATTCGACTGTTTTTTTGTTTGTTAGCTCAGAAATTTTGACTGGGTGAATCGATTTTGATTACTTTTTTTTATTTGAAAGCTAGTGCTTCCCACTTGGTCCCATAATTTGGTTAGTTTCTGACAATGGACTCCATGAGAAAATCACATAAGTTTTAAGTAAAACAAGCAGGCTTAGTAATTTGATATTGTAAGATAAGATTGTTGTAGCATAAACTGGACACTAACTTCAAAATTATAAAATCTTTCTAATTCTTTTTTTTTTGAAATACAAAATTATGTTCAACAATGACAAAAAAAGTAAATCCCGATCATTCCGCTTATTCTTATTTACAAGAACTATATTTAAAAATGTAATATGTGGCGTAAAATAAGTTGTATTATTTTAATAAAATCATAACAAGGTCAACTTTGTATATTCAATATTTTTTTGGTGTTAAATGACGTAAGCACTGCCGGTATAATATGCTGTACGTACAAAGAAATATTGTGAATATTTGTATATTTGATTGAATCAGTATATTGGGTAAGCTGATTCACATGACATATATGAAACAATATCTTTATACTTATAATAAAATCGTAACTGTTCAGTATCTATACATGGAAAATATATTCGAAAAATTCTTATTTTTTATTCTCAGTTAACAATGTAATAGAACCTAAAACAATGATTTTTTTAAATGTTTATCTGTTTGTCTGATGATCTAAGTTTGTGTACATATTTTAGCTCTATAGCATTCTGTTGTGTCTATAACAACAAGTACTACAAACCGGACTAAAAAGAATATTTAAGGGAGCTCTTATACAACAAACGTCTTTAATTTTTACATAGTGTTTATAGATAATGGTACGGAACTCTTCATACACGAGTCCGACTCGCAGTTTACCGATTTTTTAAAGTATAAATATCTTCAAACTGATAATATTATTCGAACACGAAAATAATCAAGAAATAAATAAGGTTATTAAATATATCATTGTGCATTTCGCTATTGAATACTTTATAGATTCACAACCACAACCTAGTAATTTTAGGGTGGTCAAAGCTTGCACACTGTTCTTATATTACTAAGCACTTCCTACTTTACCTTCTACTTTAGTGTCAGCTATTTTGGACATGATATTTGGTACACGAGTTTATTATCTATAACTTTTATTGTCAAGCCTCAATAAAAATGATATTCCAACAAAATATAAAATTATATTATTAGCAATCAAGTTAAATAAATAAATGCAAATGTCCGTAGCAAAACACTCGAAAAAATATATATATTTCGCGCCATTTTCCACCAATGCCCCTATTTACTCAAGTGACATTCTTTTTTTGATTGTTTGTTGCTATTGAAATTAAATTTTGTTTCCAATTTCTTTAAATTTTTGGTTTTATTTTTTATCTGACCAACAATTAACAAGTCATCGATAAAAAATATTTACAAAGCGACAACTGTTTAAAATATGTACATCTTCACATACAAAATATTTTAAACAGTAAATAAATATATAAGTATTAATAGTAATTTCATTTATAATTTAGTGTTTCCTTATTTTGAAATAATTAAAATATTATTTTGTACCGTTTAGTTTTAGTTTAATTTTGTGCATATAGATATAATTTTAGAGTCGGTTTGTTTGAAGTTATTTTAATGACTTATTCACAATCAAAATTACAAAACAAAGAAACGAAACTTGAAATTTTTAACAAATTATTTTCAAAGATATTTATTTTATTTACAGTAGAAACATCATGAGGTATTACACGTGTCCATAT
This sequence comes from Heliconius erato x Heliconius himera, assembly GCA_013421005.1. Lineage (NCBI taxonomy): Eukaryota > Metazoa > Arthropoda > Insecta > Lepidoptera > Nymphalidae > Heliconius > Heliconius erato x Heliconius himera. The sequence goes on from JAATLQ010026792.1 coordinate 163,042, forward strand.
TATTCTTATTTTAATATGATCCAACCAGCTCAATAATAAAGCGTTATATGAAACAAAATGTAGTAACTAATACGCAAATAACTAAATAATTTTTTTTTTTTATCTATAAACAATAATACTTTCACGATACACACCACAAATACCATGTTAACACCAATTATTCTAGGATTACTCGATATCTAATTAGCAGATATAGCCAGTGTGGTGTTAAATAACTTCCAAGCAGCGCCTGTCCTCAGCGACTGCGTCTAATAATTACGGCAAGATAGCATTTCTCACTCACTGATCAGAACTAACGCGATTGTTTCAGGTCAACGCTAGTGTATAATGATGTCACATAAATATTTTCAACCTTAGAGCCAATTAATATCAGAAAACGTTTACGGGCTGATTACCTTTAACTTTAATATAAATTATTGTCTATTAATCTAACTCGTATTATTATAAATAGGTTCCCAGGTTCCCTCTGCCTACCTTGTTATGTGCGGGATACAACGTGAAGTTATGTTTTAATTCGTCTTGGGTATTTTAGGGAGCACTTGCTTGGTCCATTCTGCTCTCCCGCTTTGTCTTTTTTATTATTTTCAAAACAAACATAAAAATTGTACATAGTGTTTGTTAACAAGCATCTTTTTATTTTTGTCTGTCTCTATTCGTACGCTACTCATATCATAATATCTTCTGAATTTCTATTTAAATCATATTTACACCTATCAGAAAGCCGAATGAAGCATGACGTACCTACTAGATTTTCAATTTCTCAATGGAATTTTTACGACTTTTAAGATTCAGGTCACCAGATATCAGCCTTTTTAATTACAATTATTACTGGTGCTGAACAAATTCCAAATAAGGAAAACTTATATTTCATTGTTTTTTTTTCAGTTTTATTAAAATAACTTAATTTAAATGTAACTGCATAATTTCACATTTTTACGTTAATTTATTACTTACTATCTTTATTTAATGTTACTAGAAATGTTTGTGGAAATTAAATATTTTAAATAGCAGAATATTAAATATGTTTAAAATCTTCTTAATTACGAATTAATTTAACAAAGTGCTATAAATATCTTAAAAAGGATTTTATTTGTTGCCTATACTGCATCTGCATACGATGGTATACCTCGGTAACAAACAGCGTTGCCAAATGTTCTGATTTTGGAGGGATGTCCCTATACTTAGTCAAAATTAAATGTCCCGATCGGGACAGGCATAAGTCCCCCTTTCCACAGAATGTTAGAATTTTTTTTTTATTACTTCAAGATCTTAATTAGTTACTAATAATTCCATAGAAATACAAATAAGGATATTCGTAAGTTATGTATAATTTCTGAAGACTTAACTGCCTTAAATATAAGATAAGCCAAAACAATATTATTTAAGTATATTAATTAACATTTGTCCACTAAAAATATGTTTTATTGATATCTATCACCATTGAAAGCTTTGTTTAAAATTTAAATCCTCCCAAATCCCGTTTTTGGCGAAAATAATCCCGCTTTTTTTTGGTAACAAACCAGGATGGCTGTTATTAAATTTGCATTTAAATTGACTGATATTATGATTATGATTGGTCTGATATTATGATTGTAGTTTGAGCTCAATTTCTAAACTATTTTCAAATATGATTAAAAAAAAGGATGATGTATACAATATTTTTATTATATATATATATATATATATATATATATATATATATATATATATATATATATATATATAATAAAAATATTGTATGTGTATACAGTAAGTAGGGAGCAGGTTGGAAATGCCCTATTAAATAATTCTGCAACAATATCTATTTTAATAACAACAGCTTTCAAAAGACTAACTTGAAAAAATGTAAAATTTTGAGGCTTAAATCATTATATGTATAAATATTAGCATACTGCTTGTTTATATAATTAAAACTATATAATATATAAGTAATTATATACATTATTTTTAAAAAATATTGAGATCAAACAAATTCAAAAGAAAAGTTGTCTATGTATGTACTGTATGATATGTATTGTACTATAAGTATGCAATCAAAATAAGGGATGTTAATGAACTCTATTAACATAACTGGAATTATTGGAAACCTGAAATAAAAGACTACCCATAAGTGTAACCAAAGCTAATATTTTTGGTAAATTTCAGATATGGACAGTCTAAATGAAATTTGTTTTCACTGTTTTTTTATTTTGCTTAGACAGACCGATACACTAGGGGGAAGTAGCGATAAGTACGAAAAATCTAATATTCATAAGCAAAACTGTCAGGAACTAAAGTATAATTTGAAATATTTTTTTATTCATAAGAAAAACCAATACAGCCTTCTTCTCATATCCATAACCATATCCAAATCTAAAATGTTACATCTGTAAATTTCATGTAAAATAAATAGTGCAACTTACTATTTCTTGATGTATATGTAGTATCTTTGGATGAGGTTCGTCTTGTGTCCCACTCCCTGGGTTTCTCCCACTGTGACACTTCACTGATACAATTATAATAATACTTCTTGCCGGATGAACTAATGTGTTCTGACCATTCACTGCCAGAAGGCACGCTAGACGAGGGTGCACTTCTCTTATCATATTTACTACTTCTATTGTTAATAGATACACAGTTCATGCCACTAGTCCTATTTTTTTTCTCCGATTCACATCTTTCATGGTTATTTTTCTCCCTCTCACTGTCTTTGCTACGTTTCTCCTTTGGGGATCTGACATCTGTAAAGTATTATTATTTACTAAATTTAACAAAAAACATTAATATATGTATGATTTATCATAGTATTTCCGGTTTTCTTCATTAGAATGTAATGTAAGCAATTTTATTGAATAATCTGTTTCATTTATAATATTAATTTGTGAAATTTTGAAGAATATCTAAGTATTTATTCAAAATTTGTGTAATTATTGCCTGAAATAAATATTTTTAAAAAATAATTCTAATTGTGGATCAATTCAGCATGAATTATATTTGATAAAAGGCAGAAACATAGAAATATTATTTGATTAATGACATTAACACAAATTATGTTATTATCTTGTGAAAAACTTTTACAACAATATTTAGCACTATTTTAATACTTCATTCTACAGAATTGTGGACATTCTACTCCAGTTTTTGGTTCTTTTTTCTATTTTTAACGAGGAAGCTATGTTTTAATTAAATAACAAATGAAACTATACATTTATAATTATGAATAGGCAAATAGCAGAAATATTCCTATTAATATAAATAAACTAAAAAGTTTCATTATATTATGTTAGTTCTATAAAAATGGACATGGTTATAACATTTACTATAAGTACACTATAATGAATACTCGAATCTTTTTAATACAATTTTTGTTCTTTAAAAATTTTATAAAGATTAAAAGAATTAAAGTTTCTAATTAAAATTATAGCAGCCAGAACTACAAAAATCTTAGTAATTTCAAATTTTATTAATAATATAGTAAAATAGTAATGCTATATTACCTGTATACTTATTTCTACAGGATTTGTAGTCTCTATCTCTCTCCTTTTCAGAACCTTTTTGAATATAAGAGTTTCTTGATGCATATTCTCTTTCTTCCGCCAAGTGGTTGTAGTGGTGGTGGCCATGACCCGAGTGGCCTGTGTGCCCTGCAT
>JAATLQ010026792.1:174827-227003 GCA_013421005.1 Heliconius erato x Heliconius himera
ATGAATGAGTGGGGAAGTGAGAGACATTTGGTGCCTGGGTGAGTCTAGGTCTTGACTGAAGGAGGAACGTTCTGAGATGGTACTGCCTGTGCTAGTGCGGCGCTGGCGCGGCGTGGCGGAAACGCTGGGCAGAGGGCTATCTCCACCGTCAGCAGACGGGAGCGGAGAATTGGGGTCGTTCGGCGAGTCGTACTTCGGGGCACCGTTTTTGGGGCTTGTTTTAGTTTCAGCGGTGCCTGCGTTTGTGTCCGGGGCCTTCTCCTCTGTTTCTGTTTTGTCATCTTTCTTCTTAGCAACACTAGTAGTGGTGGTCTTGGGAGTACCGAAAGCTTTGAACCAGGCGCTCAAATTTGGAGTAGCTTTCTCTTGACTAGGTTTTACTATAGTTTGTGGCTCAGTTTCGACCTCTGCATCTTTTTTAGTAGGATATGTTATTTTTTCTTCTGGTTTGTTTTCAATCATCGGTTCAATCTTTTTAGTGTCTTTTTCCTCAACTACTTTCTTTGTTTCTTTGTTCTTATCACTTTTAACATTATCATTATTGAAGTTGTGATCATTACCGAGGGTGAACTCCACAGTAGGTAAAACGGAGCCCAAACTGAGCTTGGGGCTGCTAGCTTCTTTGCTTTTTCTTAAATTATTGTTACTTTTAGAGGGTCCCAAAGGAGCTTCTTCTTCTGCTTTGTCTGTATTTTTGTTACTCTTGTTAGTAAGCAAATTACCCTTGCTTTTGCCAGGTTGCAACCTATCAATTGTTCTCTGTATTTCCCTTCTCTTGACAATCTTTGGCTCACGTGATGAGGGCCGCTTGCGGGATAAATCTCGTTTTGATGTAATAGACTTTTCTCCTTGGGAAGATTCATCGTCCATACGACTATTGTCTTCTGTGGATACAGTTTGCGCTGGACTGTCGCAAGGAGAAATCACTTTCGAACTCTTAGGAGCATCGAGCCATTCGCTGATATCTTTCACGGCTTCTTCTAATGCTTCTGAAGCACATGCATTTTTAACAGAGCTCCTTTTGCGTCTCTTGGGTCTTACTTTGACGCTTTCCACACTCTCATCATCGTCTTCATACATTTCGATGACATCATCATCATCATCATCATCGTCATCTTCTTCAACCTCTTCCTCGTCATTGTCTTCATCCTCGGATTCAACGACATCTCTTACTTTTGTTCTTTCTTTGTAGTTGGGTGCGGAACTAGATCGCCCTGGTTTATAAATACTATTATAAAGTGCAGTCTCCTTGTATTTCTCATTTTTGGCTTTTAATTTTTCAATTGTTTCACGAAGTTTGCGATTCTTTTCCTTCTCTGGTGCGTGAGAACTATGTTTTTGCTTTTCTACCTTTTGTTTATAATCAAAGAGTGAATCCCAAGCATCCTTTGCAGCATGACGCCTTCTTTCTTTTATTTTGTCATATTTGTCTTTAGTAAAATCTGGGTCGGGCAGTTGATCATTTGACTCAGATTTATCAAGCTCCGTTGGCGAAGGTGATGGAGTATGTATGGAAGGAAGCGGACTCGCGCTTCTGCTTCTATTAGAGCTCTCTATAGATTCTTGCGAGTCACTCCTTTTCATAGCCACTGGTGGTTCTTCATCATGATGTTTACTTTTTTTCTTTTTAGATTTTTTGTCTTTATTCTTTCCATGTCTCTGTTTCCTATGTTTTCTCGACTCGTGAGACTTGTGAGAGTTTTTCTTATGATTTTTGGAATGCTTTCCGTGTCTATGATGGCCTTTACGTTTTTTCTTTCCTTTATCGTGTCGACTCTTGTGGGAGTTCTTTGTTTTTTCCACCTCTTTAGGTAGATCTTCCTCCCCTTCTTCTTCAAGCGGTGCCTCAGATTTTTTCTGCTTCTCTTTTCTTTTCTCTTTCTTACCTTCGTCTTCATCTTGTTCCCTCTCTGCTTTTGATTGTTTACTTGTTGATGAACTTGATTTGGGTTCAGCTGTAAATAAATTAATAAAGAATTACTAACTTTTAAAGTATTTCATGCCATTTAAATAATTATTATAGTAGTGGCAGATAATATACATACCAGATTCGGAGTGAAGTTTCCGTTTCTTTGACTGGTGATGTGGCGGTGAATCACTTCGTTTCAACTTATGTTTCCGTGACGGCGTGGGAAGTTGGTACTCCACAGCGATCTCTTCATCAGATGATGACAGTCGATGCATATACTTCTCCGTAAGGCGATCAAACGCATTTTGCAAACTATCCACCATTATAGTATACTCTAAAAATAAACAAAATCTTTAAACAAGATTGTAAGCTAACAAAGCGTTGTTTGAAAATATAAAGTTACTTCATTGAGCTGAAGGCTTGCATTTCATATTAGCTACTTTTATATGTTTACCATTTTATATTGAAAATTAATAACAATACCAAAACATTAAAATATGATATTTTGATGATGTTATATACAAACAAAATCAGCAAATTACTGTAGACATATGAAGAAAAGAAATTGTAATTGCTTTTAGAGTTACCATTATCTTGTCCATTGTACAATCTACAATTGTTCACGATGAGTTTGAAATCGGCTTTGAACATGGAGAAGTCTGAGTAATATCCATTATCCAGACGTTCTTCCATTTTGTGCAGATCCATGGGTCGCCGGATGACAGCGTAATAGTTCGGAGCATACTCCTCTTCCACGGGATCCAAGAATGGCCACGCGTCTTCATGTGCAGTAAGCTGTTCCAGCACTTTGTACATGTCAGTTTGAATGTCTTCTTCAGTTTGGCCAAAGCTAAAACCAAATATATGTTCCTCTAGAATTTTATCCTAAATTGTATTGTAAAGCTGTAACTATAATGCGACGGTTGTGTTTTGGATCCCCATTCGATTCGAGAGTAAGAATTACGATTTCTTAATATTTTTATTTCTCCGCTCTGGCACCAAGGCGAAAGCCCGGCGTTGAGCCGTCACTCAAAACGCAATGTCTCGAAAAATTCGGTAGAAAATGGGGAACGGAGTGTCTTACTCTCTTTCACTAGGTTCCTTCTGCCTACCCTGTATGCAGAATACAGCGTAAAGCTGCTTTTTTTTGATATTGCAAAGCTAATCTATATTAATAATATACAGCTAAAGAGTTAGTTTGGTCGAAAGCTATAATCTTAGGGACAGGTTAAAAAAAATGTTATTCAAGATAGTGTTTTCTATATCAAATCACGTTAAAACGTTTGGTCGTTGGAGTCAGAGTTACCTCCAGCACTCACCTACTGAGTACGTGGGCGAAGCCGCAATTAAAATTTAGTTTCTTATAAATTTAAAGATGTCTTTGTTCTTTAAATGTCAGCAGATTAGTGAATCTGTATCAAAGATTCATTAAAATAAAATTTCGAGAAAATCATTGAAATGATTCTGAAAACCTTAGTATATCAGTAACATATAACCAATTACTTTCTGATATTACAATAGAGTCACTCTTAAGTTTAATTTACTACTTATTTTATTTTTTAAGTCGAATAAAATAAACCGATTGACGAATTTGGTTATTGGTTATGTTTCCTGTTCTTTAATTTAATGCTACTAATACCGTAAATATGAAAGTTTGTGAAAATGGATGTTTGTTTCAGTATCAAGCAAAAATTACTTAACAAATTTGGATGTTTTTTTTTCAGTAAAATAGCTTATACGTCAGAATAACACGGACATGGACTACAATTTATGTAAAGATTTTGTATAATTTGGTTATAATACAAGAATAATTTATACTTCTATAATTATTTATCTACTTATACTAATATTAGAGTTTGTACAATACAATTATTTATTTTCTCATTTGAATGAGTTTTGTGGTCTAATAACATTATCATTTTAAAGTCCATACTTTTAAAACTAATGTTTCAGTCCATTCACAACACTTATTTTGTAGCAATATTGTTGCATGCAATATATATTTTTAACTTCTGTAAGAAGATTATCAATTCTGACTGTATTTTTTATTATTTTATGTTTGTTACCTCAGAACTTTTGAGTGGGTATCAATTATCGTTTATTCGTACACGTTAAATGATCTCGGTGATTCTTTTTTTATTCGAAAGGAAGTGTATTCAAGGATAGTTTCGTGAAAGTTTGGTTAGGTTCTGATAATGGGATCCGGTTGAAATTGAACAACTTTGTTTTTTTTGTAAAAAATATAATTATACTGTAATAGTTACAAGAAATAACATTGTTAAAATTGCCGAACCATGGTTTTCTTTTTGTCAGAAGTGAGATTCCTCATCGTTGCATTTCTTTTCAACCAACTTCAAAGAAGAGGATGTTTTAATTTTCAACGGACTTCAAAAAAGGGAGAGGTTCCCAATTCGCCGGAATATTTTTTATGTAGATTCTTGTCAATATGCCAAAGTGTTAGTACGCACAAAAAAAGTACCTAATTAAGATTAAAGTTTTACATATAACAATCACTACCTATCCAAGTAAAATAAAAAAAATAATAAAATAAAAATAAAAAACAGGCTTAGTAATTTGATATTGTGGTAAGGTTGTTGTATCATTAGCTTGACACTGACTTCAAAGTTATAAAATATTTCTTTAATTATTTTTGTTTAACAAAATCAAATTACGTTTTACTTTATGTTAAGTAAATTTATTTTTTACTTTTTAGTTTATTGCTTGAAGTTGGTTTTTTTTTGTGTTAAAAAATAATTTATATATTGACATAACTTTTATTTATGAATCGATTTAAACAAAACTAACACTAAATGTCAAATGTAAGGAAGTCTTTTGAAAAACACAACAATATTGAAAACTATATTTTCAATCGGTTGAGCCGATTCTGAGATTAGCGTGAACAAAAACAGATACAATTATAAATGTCCCAAATAATAGATTTTGTTGTATATCCTCCAACTACATAGATGGATGAGTTAGTCTTATTATATGTATAGATTAATATATTATAAATTACTATCTGTATTATATCATTACTAATTGTAGCCTATATGTTATTCTGATGTATGATCTATATTACTGTAAAGATTCATACAAATCCCTCCAATAGTTTTTTCGTGAAAGAGTAACAAACGTACACACATTTTTAATATTAATAGGACTATAAAAGCGAAGATTGTGTTTTGTCGTTATCTATATATAACTATACTAATACTATAAAAGGTAAGATTTTGGTTCGTTGAAGGCGCGTATGTCAGTCAGGAAGTACTGGTTCGACTTGAGAAATTCTTATTGTGTCTAATTATCGAGGAAAGCTACACGCTACATCACGCTATAATCAATAGGAATGGAGTAACAACTAAATATTGCTAAACGAGAGGACGCGCACCTCTCAAAGTGCATGCACTGAATTAGTCACTCAATAGTCACTCCAAGATTATTTATATTGTAATAATTTATTCTTTATTTTCACTATCATAATTTAAATTAATGCAAATTTCTTGCACTATTCCTATTTAAATTTATTTAAAATAAAATACATTTCTTCTTATTTATTTTTTGATAAAAGTGTGTTTTTTTGTTTTTTTTTTTTTAAATTATTTATGTTAAGTTGTAATTCTCGTTGATTCAATCTTGAAATTGATACACACCCCTCGTTTGGTCTCGCATTTGACCGGCTTTTTTTCATATTAGTCATCGGTCTTTGATGAGTAATACGTTTGCAAATTAGAATTAAAAGCGAGTTAAAAAGTAGAAATAAAATACTAAAAAAAACTATAGATGAATGTTTATATTGTGTCATGAAAAAAAACAGCTTAACTGATAAAAATATCCTGTAATTTAGTACATAATTACGCGGTACACAATACAAACAAAAAAATAATAACATTTAATGCATTACAAAGTTAATAATTATTTTTTTTATTTACAACCATGGTTCACAATACAATTTTTGTGGATTATGTGTAAAAAAATATTCAATATTATAATTGAAAAAATGTTTAATTAGAACATATTGACTTATCATATTCTCTTGAAAGTATTTTAGTATTTGATATTTATATGAAGAGATACTCTCTTATTTTATTGAGATAAAAAGAATAGAATAGATATAAGGCAATGATTATTAATTTCACATTTATAGCTCATAACATGACATGACTCGAATACTTTATTGTCCATCAGTTATTAAGAAATCAATTAAGAGTTCAAGTTCGCGTGTGAATGCATCTGACATTCTTGATATGTCAATCGATACTATTACTGTCAATGCATGTGATTTATTTATTTTTATTATGTTATAGGTTTTAAACTACAAATTCTTTTGATTTTCGATTCATCCTTTTGAAGGAACGAAAAGGAGTTGTTGAATAGAGTGGAAAATAAAAAAAAGAGTTTGGTGTTAAATGAAGGTTATACAGAGTGGAAGCGTCTGCGCTCCTTTTATGGGAGCGGCATGTACGGTAAAATATATCAAACCCATAGCTAAATAAAAATGATTCGTCAACAGTTTAGACGTAGGATTTTTTTTAATTTTACTATTTTTATCCTAATTGTATTACGTGTGACACAATTACGAATAGATACCAATAACGTAAACACTTCCAGCACTACTCTTTTCATTCTCAAAAAACATACCAGAACGAGAAAGGGATATCTCTCGTTCTATCTTACACGATTACCTATTTTCTATAATAAACTTAAACAACGTTCAACTTCACCGCTAATTAATTAACCTACCCACACGATTTCTTAAATGAGGCGCGTGTGATGTTGTCGCTTTAATAGGTTTAGTAACTGTGTGCGTCATTCTTAACAAATTTCGTTTTATTTTACGACAACCATTTTATTATTTATTTTATTTTTAAAAACCACTTTTTGATTTTTGGTAAAATCTCTTTCGTTTTAATTGTATTAGATTTTTAAAGAGTAGTTAAAACTGTGGTTTCATTTAAAGTGGTAAAGACAAAAACACTTTGTATATCATAACTCACATTTGCGATGTTTTGACCTTCCTCCGAGTGCTGTTGACCGGTTCATCATTATCGGGTATCACTATTTGGCCAGTAGCGGCCGCCAGCGAGTTGTTAGTTTTCCGTCCAGTTCGCACCACGGGCTCTGGTGGGGGCTCCCCCTTATGGGTGGAAGATGACTTCTTGGATTTCTTTTCTTTCGTCCGAGACCTTCGTGTAACTTTTTGAGGCATCACTTCTCGATCGCTCGAACTGTCTGATGAAGGATCTGATGACGCTGATGAGGATTTGGATCTAAAAGTAGTAGTTGTTTTTATCATCTTATTATAATATGTAATATACATTCAACATGAACTTATTGTGTTTTTGGGTTATGATAACATGAATTAAATTTTATTTTATTATTTTTTTTAAATAGTTAAAGTTGTTTAAAAAAAATTGTCAAAGCACAGCTTGATGTTGACCTCAATCACTCAATATATTGAAATTACAGAATTAGGCAACCTGTCGACCCCTTGGAAAAAAGGGAAGTTGTTGGAGTTTTAACTTTTAATGTTTTTATTAATATTCGAAACTACTAGGCACTTTAAGTTTTTTTTAGCTTCACGCTGTATCCTGTACCTAAAATCTAGTGTTAAGACACTCGTTTCCCAACTTCCGCTTGGGAATCGAACCCATCCATCCAACCCATCAACAGGGGCACGCTTGTGCCCCTACGCCACGACAGCCTCTTATTTAGTAATAAATTGATTTTGTAAACAGATATAGGTGTATAGGCGTAATAAACAGGCTAAACTATAAAAAATAAGCATATGCACAATTAAAACTTATTTAGCATGATGCGACATTTTTGATTAAAGTCCAACTAAGAGTAAATCTCCTAAATTTATTAAAATAGATCCGTATATTTGACTAACTTATAAGAATTAAAAATCTGGAACATCTGATTTAAGAAAGAAATTAGCTAGTAAAAGTGTATGGTAAAAGATGGTAAGCAGGTAAAATAAAAAAGTTATAAAATCCACGCGAGCCATGTTGTAAGCATTACTGGTTAAAATATCTACAAAATTATGAAAAGGAAAAAGAAACCGGGGACAAGGTTTAATAAAAAGTACAAAAGAAATACATATAAGAGCCGGGCCAGACGACAGTGTAGCAATTTCTCAATTGCAATTGCATTCAATTCAGCAATTTTGCATCGTTACTGTCGCGGTCGGCGTTGATACAGCTATGCGTAGACAAAGCTCACGTGCTTGTATTGTTGTTGCTTGGAACTTTTGAAAATCCCAATGAGATTACGCTATTACTGTACGTTCATATTTTTAAACGGCAAGTTTTAAGTGAAATACAGCATTTTTGAATTAGGCAGGCAGAGAGAAACTAGTGTCAGGACACATCGTTCTCACTTTCGAGCGAAATTTCGAGGCATTGCATTTTGAGGTGGCGGAATTCAACCCCGCGTTACCGAAGTAACGAAAATATTAATAAATAATAATTCATTTCCCCGAGTGGGAATTGAACCCACAACCATCGCGTTTACAGTCACACGCTTGTGCCACTGCGCCACGACAGACTTATTTTTAGAAATAAATTGATTTTGTAAAGCAGCTGAGACAGCTGTAGAGTCGTCATAAACAAATGAAATAATAGAAATAAGGCATTCTTTGAATTAGAGAATATCTTTCAGCAAAAAAAATATTGTGGGCATATGGGCAGACCCGTTGACGCGTATATAATAATATGCGTTGCCATGTCAACGTATATGTTACTTTATAAATCCAAAAGTGTTGTACATATTGTCAAATACGTGGTAGTGAGTGTAATATTTTATTTATTAATTTAATATACTTTATAAGCATTATTATTAAAAAATATTAACATTCTGCACTTCTTTTACATAATATAAACTAAAAGTGTGTAAAATTTTAAGCCGCAAATTTCGTAAAAAGGTGCTCAAAGTTTTTGCTTCACGCTTCACATTAATATATAGATAACAGAACCGAAAACATTCACTTTTAAAATTTTGTGTTTGTCTGTGCGTTTGTCCTTGCTAATCTCAGAAATGGTATAGCCAACTTAAATGTAGTTTTTACTGTTGTATTTTGGAAACCTTGCCTAAACATTTAGTGTGTTTTATTTTAATTTATTCATAAATAAAAAGGTTACAGCAACACAAAGTATTTTGTTCGATAAAATTGCTAAAATTAAATGATTTATTGAATTGGCTGAAACTTTAGTTCTAGACATATTTGATATGGGTTTTTTTTAAAAGGATATAATAAGAATATGTTCAATATAGTTTCTTATAATATTTTCAGTAATTAATCTATTATGAACAGTATCGTAATTAAACATCAAATAATATGTAGGATGGAAAGAAGAAATAACATAACATTTTCAAAAATATATTAAATTTATAGTGCTTGTTATAGCTGTGCACTGTAAATAGCAAAATTAAATTAAAAAAATTCTACGATAGTTGGTTAGACCATTTTCATCCCACAAAGTAATTTTCATGTACTGTACAGATGGAATATGGATTGATTTGACATTTTGCTCGTATTCCACCAAATTCAACTTGCATCATAAATGTTAATACTTCAAAAAGTTGTAATAAAAATAAAACAAATCCAAGGCAAATTACATTATACAAATGAAACGTAAAATATGCATTTGGGATTCCATTTCCCAGGGATTCTATCAGATCCTGACTTGATGGCCATGGAACCACCACGGAACTATTCTTCGTAATCGTTTAACAAATTTCGCAAATAATCGAGAAATCGATGAACATACACAAAAGAAATTAAGGTGTTGAACACAGAACGGAGAATATATGTAAATAAACATACCGTCTCAATCGCTCCCGTCGGCGGGCGCGGCTCTCGCGCGCGGCTGTCGGGGTCTCCTTGCTGTCCTCGTCCTTCGAATCATATACACTGTTCTTGATCTCCTCCTTTTGTTTGATCTTTTGCAAGACGCGGCTGGACGTGCGGCGCGGCGCTACCTCTAGTAACCTTCAATCATAGCAAGTTTCAAATATTATCAACAACTCATAACATGCACTTACTATCAACATTTACAGCACAGCAGAAGCAAAAGAAAAGAAATAAAAAAAATACCACTTATTTACGTTAATTTCTATTTTAGAACAATCGAAAGTCACGCTCGCACGATTGAATATTAATTTAAGGAATGCTTACAACAAATAACAATAAAATTTCGCACTGCAAAATAGAGCTCTAGCATTAAATATGTGCTGAAATCACATTTCATGATAACATTTGCTTAGCATTTTCAATTAGTAAAAAAATTTAATTTACAATATTAAACTAATTCTTATTTTAATATCTTATTTTATTTGTTTGTTATTGAATTAATAATATTTCGATACTACTTCGTGTTGTGAGAAGAATAAAGGTAACTTTATATTTTATAATGTAGGTGACATTGAAGAAAAAATATCCCAGAATACATTCTGTCAAGTTTATTGAACATGTTTATAATTTAATTAAAATCTACTAAAATTAATAAAATGATATAAATATTAACTAATAAAAAACTAAATACTTTCGCAAAGCTAGCAAAATACAACAAGTATGTAAAAATGCCAAACTATATTTAAAAAAATGACATTATTTTAATAAACAACATACTATAGTGAGTGCATTATAATCAACAGAAATATTTTTTAAAATAATAATAGAATAAATAATAATTGAAATCAAAAACATACTCATGTCCATGTTAAAAGAAGAAATGGACAGAATATATAAAAAAAAGAATGTAACAAGCTGAAATTTTACTATTTTACTAATAGTTTGCACATCATAGAGTTTCGTCTCTCACCTTCTGCCTTCATCATCAGCAGCATGATGCTACTATACTAATATATTATCACCTGCTATATGTATAACAGAAAATTTTCATAATGCTAAAAGAATTGAAAGTGGCTGAAATTTTTCTCTTAAATTGCTTTACATAGTTATAGTTTGCAGTAGTAATTAATACTTGACAAAATATATTTTCTATAAGTTGCAAACGTAAAGCTTTTGGTCTTTTGACAGAATGTTAACATGCAATCAAACCTATAACAACATAATCACACAACTAAATAATCATTTAGGCAGTTGAACTTATTTGAAATTAAAGAACATACTAGAACCTTATCATAAATCAATTAATTATAAATTCGCAAAAAAAATTATAGTACAACAAATACATTCACATGCTTAAAAAAATTATTACAAGATAATAACTATATAAGAATTAAGAGTGAGATAAAACATGAATTTAACAAAGGGAATATTTGTTAGGACAAGGTTTGCTCGATGTGGCCTGTTTAAATATTACAAAAATATACCATAAATGCAGAACATATATCAAACTGTCTTCAAATGAGAAAAATAATAGTAGTTTGTTATATCATATATTTAAGTTTAAAGCTAGCATATTGAATTTAATGATTGGATTTAATATAAATTAAATTTATCAATATTAACCTTTTTCGTTGCAAACGCTCCTTCTCTTGAAAAAGTCTTGGTATTTCTGGTAAGAAATTTTGTGATAGAGATCTGTAAAGTTCCTTTTCAATCTTGGTTGTTGCCTTCTTGAACTTATCTGTCAGGTGGGTCCAATCATCTTCAGTGAAGCATACCACTTGCCACACTCTTTCTGAATCTTCGTCATCAAGCCAGTCATCTCCATAGAACCAACCTCTTTTTCTACTGCCTTCTCTTTTTCTCTTCTTGTTCTTTCCTTTCTTCTTTAATACATCTTCCCTGTAAAGTCGTGTGCCATAGAAATACCAATATGCCGAGTCGTTGTCATCCCATCTGCAATATAAAAAATTTTTCTTCATTTTTGTAATCACTAACTGTGTTACTATTATGTTTTATAATTTGGTATAGAATGAAAGTATAAATAGAAAAAAAATATAATATGATAGTAAAAATATAATATGAAAATATAATGTGATAGTATTCAGCATGGTTTTTAAGGAAATAACATTTTAAAGTAGCCATAATACACCACTTGATGAGCTTAGATAACAATTTAGTTGATTTTACATAGCTTATAAAGATCAACATATATTATTTTAAGAATCACTTATATAATATTTATTTTTTTTTAATTTTTTGTTCATTTCATTATCCTCATTATATTATGTGTTTGTATCAACTATGATTCCGCAGTCTTATATCAGTTAGTTATATTTCATATTTTTTAATAAGCACATACACTTGTCTCTTCTCATTCATGACATGGAATCCCTTTTTTATTAAAATTCTAAGGTATAGGGTATATTTCATAATTATATATACAAGTCCAAATCAGGCAATATACTCTTCATATCACTATATTTCACAACAAACCAGATAGATATAAATGATATTTAACACTTCATTGAATGTCAATCAAATATTTTAATTAATAATGCATATTTCCAAGTCCTTATTAGATAAATGTTCTACATAAAATCTCTTGTTAGTTACTCTATCATAAGCCTGTTTCAAATTCTTAACAAAATCACTTTATATTTCATATATTAATGTCACTTTTTTATTTATTTATCCTAATTCAGATGAATCGCATCTTAATAAAGATCACCCTCATCCTATCTCTTAGGAATGTTTTAAAAATAGTTATACATAGGAAAATATTTTAGTATGTACCAACATTTTCCTATACTGCATTTGGTTTTATATCAAAAGTTCAAAAATTTCACAAGCACATATTTGCAGTTTTTGTATATTTATGTGGCAAAACATTAAGCAAATTTTATACATATAATATTAACACTAAATAACTCACCCTAGTGGCTCCACTCGTAAACTTTCTGCCTCAAGGTTCTTAAATAAATCATAAACATCATCAGCATCAAGCCGGAAATCACATAATGCATATAATATCTCAACTTTAGTGCGAAGAGGAAGAAACTGAAAATCAATGTCAGTATTGAAGGGATTGTAGCGGTGTGTTTCCTGACATTTTTGCCTAAACAAGCGCCTCAAATACATCTGCAATAAAAATATGAAGTCAGTAAATCAAATTCATAAGGATATCATTAACAAAATAAACTTCAACATTAAAACTCACCTGATAATTAAAAGCCGAGATGTCATTGTTGCCCAAGCAACCGTTCAAGAGTCGCACTATTAATTCGGTCAAAAGGGAACTGGCGGTCTCTTCCGATCCATCTGTTAGGAGGGCTTCCTCCAATTCCTGCAAATTTAATAATTTACCGCATAATAAAGACTTTTGTATTTATCAAAATTGACACTGCACAAAAAATGTCCTATTACTCACTTCGATGTCAAAATCCAAAAGATTGAAAGCAGTTCTGAATAAGGAACAAAAATAGGCAATGCTTGGGACTTCCCACCATGACTGAATGTCTAAAAACCGTGAGAAATTCATTCAGACATCACTTCTATGTAAGCAAGCTTGGAGAAAAACGCCTACTAGATCTTCCGATTCACTGTAACACACCTAATGTATCTGTAAAAGACGGAAACATAACCTAAAATGTGATAACTCTAAAAAGATTCATTGAATCTTAATGAAAATTATGTACCCATGCTATAATATTTCCAATAAACACAATTATTACATTTACAGATGTTTCATTTCCTTTGAAAGGAAAAGACTTATATATGCGTTGTGTATCAGAACACAAACGCCATAACAGTTTACTAATTATACAAGCCAGCAACTAATAAATATAATCAACTATAATATCCGTTTTTCTTCAATCAATTAAATTTAAAAAAAAATAGTTATTTTTTACAGTAAATAATTTAAATATTTACATTAAATATAGTGAATCTTATTATACTCGAAAAACAGATGTGAAACGATACTCCTTTCAGCGGAAGCTTATTCTAATACAGTTCTTTTTTACTCTGAGTTTCCACTGCGTTGCTCTATTTGTTATAAATTATAATATATCGAGTAGCTACACATAGATTATTAATTTTCAAAATATGTACGGACACATCTGCGCTGAATTATATTTATTGATTTTTGATTTTATTTTACCAAATAATAATAATATAGAGAAAAGTAATGAAAATGTGAAAAATAACATACAATTTTAAAGTATTCTTGAAAATTCAACACAATCTTGTCAGCACTACAGTATTTTCTGCAATATTTCAATAATAATATAAGGAATCCTTCAGGATTTTTTAAAGCGAAATATTACTGTTCTACGTAGATCCACCATAAGTGCATGAAAAGTGCATGCGCTATAGGGTCTAGGTACGACTGCAAAACGTCAATACAATTAAATACTAAGCAGGACCTACATAGTAAACGCTGACCGGTACAATTTCCTTCATTTCATATTTAGTAACTGTACCGTAGCGTTTATTGGATATTATCAAGCTGCTTAAAAATTTAATAAAACAGTTTACTTTAAAAAATATATTAGTGTATTTTCTAATTGTTTTGAATACTAATTATTTTTTAAAATACATTATTTTAATTTAAAAATGTAATATTCAAAGTATTTCTAGTTCGCGAATGATATAGTACATTTTATCATATATATATAAATATATATAATATAAGTGCGACATATCTTTCTTTTAACAATAAGCAAATAAAACCAAAAAAAAATATTTATTTTTCTTTATATATATTTTTTTTCTTGTTACAATTTTTATTATTACTCACTATGATAAGTTACAATTATTACAAAACGTTGCAGTTTAGGAACGTATCATTTTGCAACAGTTTAGTGTTATCTGTGGACTGTGGTTTAATATTTGCGATGGGATATACATATCTATCTATTTGAATTAATTAATACTACTCAGTATGTAAATGTTAAATAGTAAAACTATAAATTATACGTAAATATAAGTTTATTACAATTGTGCTTTTATCAATTATTGACATTGTCTGTAAGTGCTAAATATAGTTATTGCAATCTAAATTGGTGTTAAAGTTCATTACTAATTTAATTATTAAAAAAACATTTTATGACATTTATGATTTTTTTAAAATAATTTTAATGTATATAATTCAACAACCATATATTAATTAATAGTTATTGGAGATTTGTTATAATTTTTGCGATATTGTTGTTAGATAAAATAATTACTTATTATTTTATATTTCTTAGTCAACTTATCCTTATAATTCCGTATTGCCAGTAATATTGTACATATTTTTATAATTTTATTTTGAATATATTTTTTAAGTGCCACAATGAGTCTAATGTAGAAGTGAACCGTGATATTAAAAGTTTTTATAAAATAAGTATGTACCATAATTACCTCCGAAATGCCGCGGGATATTTTAAGCGACAGCTTAGCAGTTCTTGGGATTGTAGAGGTAAGCGAATCAATTTTTTCTACAACAAGTCTTATTTATTTAATTTTGATGATTTTAGATTTTAATGTTACTCTCAAATCAAGCCTAAATAGAGCTGTGATTTTAAAAATATTATAAATGTGTGACTTTAGGTTGCAAAATATATTAGTTTATATAAAGAAATATATATTTTAGTTTTTGCTGTTTATTTAATAGCAGGATACTATAAACTTACTTTAAACATAATGAATTAACCTAATCATATATGTATGTGATATGAGTCAAATAGTATATTTTTTTAAACAAAATATTACATGGCTTTAATTTCAAGCAATATAAAACCTGAAGCTGTCACTCATCATATTATATTTATTTTAGCATGAAGATGAAGAAAATTGGCCATTAGAAAATAAGACATCATTTAAACATAATAACAAAAAAAATCCCAGAACTTCATCAAACAATGATCAAAGTTATTCAAAGAATGATTGTGCATGCTATTATAATTATGCGTAAGTACATGATTTTTGTATTTTATTATTTGAGTAAATATGTACTAGTTCATGGCACACAACTATAAACTCCCAGTAGATAACAAATTATCAATCTACTAAAAGGCTCCTATGTCTTTGGAATCCAACTACAAGGATGCAATTATGTCGTCAGCATGTCCATCATCCAAATACTACAAAATTATTTCTTTCGCACCATTCTCCAACAGGGATTGTCAATCAAAACATATGTTTAAGGAAGATATGAAAATATCTTCTAGATATCTGTAATCTACAAAAAAAGGTTTGAAACCATTCCAAATGACCTAGTGAATAGTCACACATTTGAGAAACATCAGTTGTAGTAAATGTCTATAATATCATGATATCCGCAGGCTGGTTCCTAGATGGTAAAAAATAAATAGAGTTCTCCATTGAAGAGTTTCCTCTTAATGTCAATTAATTTTCACCCAATCAATTTCTTTATAGTTGAAAAAAAAACTCAGAATATAAAAAATATATTAATTTTCACTTTATTTATGTAGCTTATGTCATTAATATTTAAGTAGTCATTACAACATAATACAATAATTAATTTATTAATTGTTTGGAATCAATATTTGTAATTTATGTTCAATGTACTAATACACATTGAACTAGTATACCAATTAACTGATCTATTTGTTTAATAGTAAGTTATTATGACTTTAAACTCAGAAGAATGTGATAAGTAATGGTGTATGTTGTGTGTGAGTGTCCAATGAAAAATGACTTAAAACCTTATTTATTATTGTTTTTATAATAAATTTACTTTATCTAACATAATATATAATATCACTTAAAAGTGACAGTAGGTGCATTTTTTCTATTTAAAATAAAATACAGGTATCCAATATCTCAAACATTTGTTCTATAATTTTACTTACCTTTAACTTTTTTTGATACACATAAAAACCATAAAATAAGAAATAGAATTTTCACTATACTGTTCTTAAATACTGTTGTTCCTATTTCAAATGCACATTGTTAATATAATTAAATTTAAATTTGTAATATTAAAATTTCAACTTATTTATAACATATAAGTTAGTCAATATAACAATATTATATACAATTTTTATCATAAATGACTAATATATTTCTTATAATATTTATTAAAATATTATAGACTAGGTGATAGCACCGCAAATCGACAAAATGATCCCATATATCAATACAAGACGAGCAGTCTACCAGCAGCTGCGTCTATGAACCAGGCTTGGGACAACATGGTGTGTTCGGCAATGCAAATAGCTCCAGAAGATATTGCGAATCAACTATCTCTTCTTGACTTGCCATGTTTTAAATCAATTCGACCCGAAGAACTGACCTCTTGTGGGTGGATGAAAGCAAATAAATTGATTGAAGCACCAAATGTTGTAGCATTCACCAAAAGATTTAATAGGGTAATTGCAATATTTTATTATATTATTACTTATTTTGAGGTATTTTTTCCCTGTGCCTATCCTGCCTACTTCTAAATATGATATACTTTACTTATGTAAAAAAGAAGTAATAAATTGAAACTTGAACTTAATGTAAACAATTATTTTTTTTAGGTGAGTTTCTGGACAGTACAAGAAATACTTAATGGACAATCTCCCAAAGGCAGGGCTGAGATATTAGCCCACTTTATAAAAGTGGCGAAAAAATTATATGACCTAAATAATCTTCATTCCCTTTTTGCTATCATCTCTGCTCTGCATAGCGCTAGTATATATAGGTAAGACGAATTTGGCAATTGTAACTAAATATTTTTTTTGGCCGTCATAGCGCAGTGACACAAGCATGTGACTGTAAACGCAACGGTTGTGGGTTTGATTTCCACTGTGAGGACTGAATTATTAATTTGTTTTTATTTCCTTGCTTTTAATCAGCTTCACGCTATATCCCGCACGCAGCAGGGTAGGCAGAGCGAACCTAGTGTTAAGACACTCAGTTCCCCACTTTCTGCCGAATTCTGGAGAAGTTAATAAAGAGTTAGTAAAGAGTTATGCTACTCAATAAGCAATGCCTCGAAAATACGGCGATAAGTGGGGAACGAAGTGTGTTAACACAAGGTTCCCTCTGCCTACCCTGTATGCGGAATACAGCATGAAAATAAAAAAGAAATGTATTTTCTTTTAAAGTGTTATTAGCTCAAAAAATATTGAATATGTTTTTATAATTTGTTACGTTTATTAATCAAAAAAATTATTAAAATTAAAGCTACTTTAAAATTAGTCTTTTAATTAACAGTAGATGTTAATTGGGTCTTTCCCCGTTAAAAATGATATTAAACAGTTGTATGTTAAAAGTAATGAGCTGGCTTTGAATGCTAAATATAGACTAAGGGTCATTTCTGGCGCTTAGTGCCGTCGAGGCCGACACGGCCAGCGCTATTTAGTTCAATAACATATGATTGTTAGCCTCTTTGACTGAGACTCTGTACATTAGGATCAACTATTGAACGTAAAATCCTGTTCTTTTTCTCCATTGGCGCAGAACATTTTAGAAATGGATGATTTCTTCTTTGTGGTCCCCACACACACCCAACATCTATATTAAAATTCAGTTTTCTATATTATGTTATATATATTATTGCACGCGTGCGTGCATATTCGTGCGTGTTTGTGGGTTCGATTCCCGCTTGGAGGAATATTTTTATTTTCTCGCTTTCGTAACAAGGCGACGTGAAAATAAAAAAAAATAAAATGTAAACTAATATAATCGCATTTTTCAGATTGACTAAAACTTGGGGTTGCTTATCCAAGAAAGATAAACAGCAGTTTGACAAGCTTGCAGAGTTATTCGGGGAGAAAGATAATTGGACAGCCCTTCGTGAATATATGCGGTCTATTGCCCTTCCGTGTATACCTCACTTAGGTATTTTTTTTTTAATTTATATTTTTTCAGCTTCACGCTGTATCAGTAGTGTTAAGATACTCCATTCCCCATTTTTCACCTAACTTTCCAGACATCGCGTTTTGTGTCGCGGAACTCAACTTCGCATTTTGTCTTGGTATTGAGGCGAGGAAAGGAATATAACTAACTAATAGGAATATTCCCCCGAGCGTAAATCGAACCCGCAACCGTCGTGTCTGCAGACATAGGTGGTGCTGATGCGGCACGATGGCTTCCTATTTAATTGTAATATATTATTATATTTTAAAGCTTTAAATTAAACAAATGCAGATCATTTCGTTTGCGTCGTATACATTCGCGAACGAAATAGTACGTTGCACAGGTAAATTTTTTATGGATGTCTTAATGACGTTTAAGGTAAATAATATAGGTAGATAATAACAATTATATATAAAATAGTCATGTCTATTCCCCCCACTGAGTTTTGGACATTATTTTTTTTGATAATTTTATATGCTTAATATATTTCGCTCGTTAACTATCGATGTCTAAAACAATAAATAAATACTGTCCAATCATCAGTGACGGAAGTGATAAGCGCAGTAGTTGTTATTGTAATCGTGTCGGTTTGTTCGCCTGTTCAAACAAAGCATTTAACAATAATAGTCCCCCTTATCAAATTCTTTTTACTTACGCATATCCGTTTAAAATGAAAACGCAAAAATTGTATTCTTAGAACTTTTAAAATGTTCAGAGCTTTTTTAGGTTGTAAGAATACGGTTCTTATCTGTGTATATTAAGTTTTGTTTATTCAAGTAATTTGTATATGATGTGTGTGTGAGTGTGTGAATGTATGATTCACAAAGAAATTGTTAATGTTAAGGCAGATCTTGTCGCAGTTGTAGGTTTGATTTCTACTAGAGGAAATTATATATTTAATTTTTCATTTGTTCGCTCTGGTAACGAGACAAAACGCGGCGTTGAGTTTAACCACTCAACACCCAATGCCTCAATAATTCGGCGGAAAATGCGAAACAGGAACGGAGTGTCTTAACACTAGGCTTCCAGGTTTCCTATGCCTCCGCTGCTGTAGCGCTGTATAGCGTAAAGCTAAAGAAAACAAAGAAATATTTTAACTGGAGCATTGTTTATCACTTAAACAATTAGTAAAGCATTCGTAGCGTACAACATAAATATATTCATCATCATGAATAAGGAAACTTATTACACTTTAATCTATGTGTAATTTGATTTTGAATTGAATAAAAATATTTCTTATTGTTTTATCAGCTTCACATTGTATTCCGAACACAGCAGGGTAGGAAGTGTTAAGACACTCCGTTCGCCATTTTCCGTTGAATTCTGGAGACATTGCGTGTTGAATGATGGAAGTGAACGCTGCGCTTTTACCTCAACACCAGAGCGAAGAAATAAAAATATTAAATATTTCATTTCCTCGACTGGAGAATCGAACCCACAACCTTTCTCATTTAGAGCCACACTTTGTGCCACTGCGCCATGACTGGCCATTTCTTACTGTTGATGGGAATTTATTAGTTTCATATCTAATTTAAAAATTTAAGCATCACTTGGACCGTCTCGCCGTCTGATTTCCTAAAAAATGTACACACTTTTTGAATTTGTTGTGCGTTCTTATACAATAGACTATTTTCGTTGTATCAACATGATTGTACTATACGAAACTATTTTGTAATTATTTTTTGTACACTTTAATATACGTATAGGCACTTTCATATTGTGATATACACATGGTCATATACATTTTAATAATATAAGATATATTACATAAAATTATAGAGTAAAATTAAATATTTGATTTATTTGTGATGGAGTGATGCTCTATGATAAATGGTTTTTTTTAAATAAAATATTGCAATTTCAATTCATTGTAAATTAAATAACTATACATTATTAAGTAAATTGCGATCTGTAAAGCAAATTTGTTTTAAAAATATTTTTTATTTGAGTTTAATTTTTTTATTGAGTCACTGCGTTTTGAGATGCGAAAAGCAGCGCTGCGCTTTTTTTACCAGAACGAGCGTGAGAACGTTAACGCGACTGGTTAGGGGTTTGATTGCCACTCGAATTGAATAAAAATTCGAAATTTTAATATATTAATTTCTTCGAGTGCGAATCGAACCCGCAACTAGTGTCTCGCCGCATAGAAGTCTCAACACGCAATGCCGTCGAATGTCCACTCCAAATAAAAGAATTCGGTGGAAAGTGGGAAGCGGAGTGTCTTAACACTAGGCTCCCTCTGTCTACCCTGCTACATGCGGGATACATCGTGAAGCTGAAAAAAAATCATCCCTCACGAGTCGATGTGATCTATGAATCCAATCAAACGGTATGAACAATGCAGCACGACGGCTTCTAAATCATACATAATAATATTCCAGGTTTATTCTTAACGGACCTGGTGTATATAAACATAGCTAACCCCGCGCCTGGGTCGCCGCATCGAGTCGCCAAAATGGCGGTTGTATTGAAAGCACTGGAATGCTATCAACAATCCGAATACGATATAGTACCACTTCCCCACGTCGCTAATTATCTGAATAGCGTACGGTACATTGAGGAGCTGCAGAAGTTTCTGGAAGACGATCAATATAAGTCAGTATTTCATCTTAATAAATACGTTTATTATTATTATGACAAACTGTAAAACTAAATAATTCGTATTTAAAGCAATGGATTAGTAGTTACCGATCAACAAAGTAACACTAGATATCTAGTTCTTCGCCATTGGTTTCTTTGTAATACAAGAAATATTTTTTATCTACGAGCTAAATTAATAATAATATATGATTTTATACTTGAAATAGCGAAATCAATATGAAATTTTCAGATTATCCCAAAAACTAGAACCTCAATCGCCAGTAGGAAGCTGTGGTGGATCCAAAGAATCTGTGAAAGAAATGCAAATTCAAGGAGCTTCCACACCGTTCTCTTTGTCACCTTCTCATAGACTTGGATCTGGATCTTTAAGACTACAAGGCTCTTACACTCAGACAAAGTTCATACCTACACACAGGAAATGCAGGTCGCTTGGATCTAAGTAAGTTTCATTTATAATATATTTTTTAAATGGAGATATATTTATTAACTAATTAATAATTGTGAAGTAACATTGTGTTATTGGAATTGGTGAATCTATTGCAAAATAATTTTTATATATTTATAAAAGTAATGATTTCTTTCGGAATACCGATACTTGTTTAATATGGTATAACTTTTTTCTTTCTTCATATAAGTTGACAGGTCGATCAAAAAAAATCAGTGAGATTTTTTTAAGATATGTTTAGGTGCTGTAAGTATAAATACTAGAGATGTTTTTATTGGTATTTACAATTAAATAAGATAAAATTTACAATGTCGTATGAAATGATTGATAATATAGTGCTTCATACTTTAAATACTCCCATTTGTTCTAAACATAGTTCAATATATCGGATTATCAGTCAATTTTGAAGTAGATTTTTTAAAAATCAAATGAAGCAATAAGCTTAAGTTGCTTGATGAGTTCATAGTAATGTTTTTCCATACTGCTAAAAACTTGTTTTTAAATTATTTTAGGTTAATAATCATTGGAAAAATAACAAAAAACAAAAAAGAAGTCTCACAATTTGCTACGTAAGACTTAAGATTACTTTTATATTCAGCTCATAACATTCTTAAAAAAAAAAGAATTATTGTCCTAGGTTATAACTTATATTATATTATTGTGATTAGTTGCGTGGATTCATAACTAATATTACCAGCGTTGCCAGATACTCCCATTTTTGGAACTAAATTAAATATCCTGAACCGTACAGACCATAGACCCGCTTTTCATAGATTATTCCACACACTGTAATATTTTTTAACTACTCAAACTTTTTTAACAAGTTACCAATAATTTCTGAGAAATATTAATTAGTATACACCTTGGCTATACGTAACTATTCTGGAGCTGTCTTACAGTATAAAACAAATAGTTATTGTTTAAGTATAGTGACGTCTTTCTATCCAAAAAAACTGTTTATATGGCTATGTATCACCATCGATTTTTAATTTAAAACCAAAAATAATGGACGAACAATGAAAACTATTGATTATTTATAATTTTTGTTGTTGGTTTGCTTTTGACAAAAGAATCCTGATTTTACTTAAAACTTTATAAAATCCCTCGTTTCCCCTATGTTAAATCTGGCAACGATGGACTTTACTTAGGATTTTATAATAAATGTCGTATCTCTTAAATGTTCTCTAATCATACGTTTGAGATTTTCAACAAATATGGTTGTTTACCTACATACCAAATTTGTTTAGATGTTTGCTGACTTCAAGGCCCTCGTTCTAGTTTGGACTGATATCGCATACCGCTCATGACAAAAGTTATTCACACTGCTCTGTTTTTTTCTTTAAAACGTATTAGTAAAAACGTCGTAGTAATTATTATTATTTGTATATTATGTATGTAGCTTAGATTAATTCAAAGTAAAAAATCTTACTTGAATAAGTTGCTTGATATCATTTTAAAAATGGATATCGACACTTATGTATTTTAATTCACTTTATGAATAACTTTTGTCGTCGGCGGTACATAAATGTATTCTTCGGTCATTGGTATTAGTTATCTTAGTGTACAGTGGACTACTTTGAATTTAACAGACATGTCTTTGTCAGTTACAATTTAGTTTCTGATTATAAGAATTATTGGTTTTATTCAAACTCACTTCATATTTCAAAATTCTAAGTTAGAGTAATCTCTGATGTGAAAGATGCACTAAAATTGATAAACCTATTTAAACACCATTTATACAAATTGTTATATAATGACATTTTTATTTCCACAAGTAGTCAACTGTATTTTATGCTTTTACGAATACATTTCATTTCTTTTCCTATCGAATATGTAATGGTGTTAGTGAAGGGTCTAAATACTTGCCCCTCCATTATTCTTGTTAACGCGTCGCATGAATTCCGTCTTTCAGTGGTCGTGGGACCGAGACATAATCATGATAACGCGTTATACGGGGTGATGTTAAATATAATATGACTAACAGCACATAGTGGATTATATGTGTATTAATATATTAAAATGCTTATACAGGTGTGTGCGTTTTCCACCAACATATTAATATTAATGTTGCCCTCTTAAACGTTCCTTTCACATTAATTTTATACATACTAAAACTGAAAAATAAGTTGATTTGGTGAAAGATTTTAATAGGGTAACATTAATTTCAAGTGAATCGTACACATATATAGATATTTTCACATGAAATCGAAATATAGGTTTCGAAGCGCGAGCTTACCAAGAAATTTTCACAAGGTCAATTTCGGTGTGGGGTGAGTGTATCAAGTTCATATCGGTGAAATGGATAACGGCTTGCATTTTGTGTTATGTAGATAATATATAATATATAAGTAAATGCATGCTTAAAGCGTGTCACGATATGAGAAAGGTTCCTTAGTAATTTGATATGTATTATTGACTGTACGACTGTTGCATGTTGTTACCTACGACGCACTATATAGTTACCAAAAGGGCCGGTGGCGTTTGTCTGTCTATAATTTAGAATACTGATGATGGTAATTCCAAATATGTATGCAGGTATATTATATTATATTACACAGTAACATTTAGGTTGTTGTAAATATTATTTATAGTCTATCCATTTAGGTATACAGTCTTGAGACAAAGTGTAAACAAAGTGAAAAGTTTCTCACACTTTTATTTCAGTTTTTTTTATTTTTATTTAATGTGTTTTTATTTATGTATTCAGTAGCCCAGTAAAAGTACAGCTTTTATGTTGTATTGTCTCAAAGCTTGACGCCATGGTTAGATAAGATTACAAATAGTTTAATATTAAAAACAATACTATTTATTTGCAAATAAATAGACCGGATTTATAAACAAATTAACCAGAATAATAGCGTATATGCATATGTTTCCAAAAATGTATCTGGTTAAAGAGTTTCATTTAAAATGTTAAAATATAGCGAAAATCAAAGATCCTATTAAACTATATTTATAACTTTGAGTTAGATTTACAGTAATTGTTTTATTGAAATGTAAAATAAATAAATAGTCGATAATTTATTAGTATTTAGAGTTTTTTGATTGTTTTCACTTAAAAATATATTAATTATTGTTAAAATGTTGATAAATTATTATTAAAAATGAAGAAAATAATTTAAATCATTTCTGATATTTGATTTCTAATAACTCCTAAAGGGTTACATACGTTTTAGGGACATCAATCTATGATATTATTTTCAGCACTATGTTGATAGTAGTATTATTTCCATTATTATTTTTATAAAACATTAACACCGGCAATCGTGACCTATAAAGTAGTCCTTTTATGGTTTGTTTACTTTTCATCTCACAGCTCCTTATATCCAATACGATATAGTATTATATTTATTCAAAGCTACAGTAGCAGCTGATTAACAAATAAGTATTATTATTTTTTTTTATTTATATTCAAAGTAATATTATTTTTAACATGTCGTGTAATTAGCATTTATCATTATTAGTAGCCTTTCATTTTTTGTAAAATTACCTTTGCACACTTTATGCTTTGTATAGAGTATGGAAAGGAAAATTTTTCATTTATCCTTATATATCCTTATTTGAGTAGTATCTAAAAAATATAAACATTCGAAAATAATAAACTGGCAACTACCGGCTCTTTTGGAATCATTAAAATATTATTAATTGTCGTACGTACCTTTTTCAGAAAATTTAACATAAAATGGAAAAATAACTTTATAAATTATCTGTGATTATCATAGCGCAAAATTAATTGGTTATATAGTTTAAAAATTTTAGAAATAATAATTTAGCTTTTTCAAAATTTTATTATTTTGCTTTAGCATTTAAAATGTATTAATTAGACAGATATTTACAGTACGTATTTTAGAAAGAATATTTACATTGTAATATATCATTGATATGTACAAAGTTTATTGGAGAAAGTGCTTTGGTAGGCCGAGAATATTGTACTGAGATACATTAATACGAAGAATGATTATGTCTTGCGAGAAGGACCATTACCATGTTCTTCGCTTGCTTCCCTTCTTTCACTCCCTGATCTTTTTTAATTCCTTGAATTACATCATTGTTGAAATAAATGTTGACTGTTGAATGTGTGATTAAACTATTTGATTTATCCTAGATGTTCGCGCAAGACCATATTTATATGTATGGGAGATCTCAAATTCGTATACTAATTTTTATTCCGTTGCGTTTAATACGATAAATGTTCTATAAGCATTGTCACATAGGGTAAAGCACAGTTCGCGAGGCTTAAACTGAGCTTTGCATTTGTGTGAGCAGAAAAATTCTAACATAAAAAAAATATGTAAATTTTTCTGTTCCATATAATTTTTACTCTCGGCTGATGTGTCATTTGTGTTCATAAAGAATCGTTTAGCTGTATCAAGAAGAACAGCGTTGTGTCCAGGACTTTTTTCTTTAAGATAAGTCTTACTATTTGGTCACATACATTTTTAAATTCTTGTACAATAAATGTGAAAACTTTATCTTTCACTTTTCATAAATTAAACGCAAAAATAAAACATGTGACGTAGTTATCATTACAAGAGACCTAGGTTTGACAAGCGGTGTCAAAAATCAATATAAAGCGGTTTAGACCAAACAAGAGATGTGCTGCAATTGGAAGACGACGTCACACCTACATTTACTACCTACATTTACTACCTATAGTTCAATACTCACACAAATGCAAAGCTCAGTTTATACCTCGCGGACTGTATGTTCACTTGAAGCTTAGCTCTTTAGTTGCTTTATGTGTGTGAATGTTTCACTGCTTACTAATAAATTGCATGTTTGTGTTGATTTTTTTCACTCGCATTCAATATTAGATGACCACGTTGTTACAAGAGGAGGACCAGGCATGATGTCCGATCAGCATTATTTAGATGTTTTATCACTTTGCAGTGTAATTTACATTGTTTACTTTTAAGTTTTATTTGATTCTCTATTTATTTTGTATGTCGGCTTTTGTTTCTTGCTAAAAATATTCTATTATTTTATAATGTTAATTTATAATATTAATAATAATTGCTATTTTACTTGTTAGTGGTGTTACATGTTTTCAAAAGTGCGGGTTCGATTACCGCGATAGGATTATTCTTGATGATTTTGATGAAATATTTCAGTATTTGTCATTTATGAGAGAAAGAAAATCAGCACAAAGCTATTTCATTAATCATCATTCATTTTCACGTGTACGTGAAACATTTAAAGGCAAAATTATCTATTAACGAGTGATAAATTGAGAAAGGTCTTTATTAAATAAATCATTTATTGGACATACTTTGTTCTACTGTAAAATAATTTTAGGTGTTTATGAAATATACAAGAGTAGTCATATTATTTCTTATGATTTAGTATCAATATATTAAAGTGAAGAAAAATAAAAGATTATATTGCATTTGTAGTATATTCGGTAAGAGCCATAGTGAAGACAAAGATGAAAAAACTCCTGCTGGGTCGGTGAATTTGCTGGACGACACATTACTAGAGTCCCCTAGCTCGGTGTCTGGTACTAAAATATCGCAATCCTTACCCTATAGGTAAATATTTATTTTAATATTAGATATTTATTAATACTTGAAATAAAAATTACTATTACTTTCTAAAATTTATTTAGTTGAAAATAGAACCTGCTCTACACTTCTAAGAATGTTATTAACTAAATTAATTATGCCTTTCATTCTTCATCACTTCACATTGTACATAAATCGCTGTGTTCTGTTGGCTTTTTATGTTGTTTTAATTTTTTTTAGCTTTTTTTTTCATTCATCTACTATATTTTATACTATTTAAATATTAGTACTATGATACATTTACAATAACATAATAACCAAAATAATCAAAAGCTATGTTTATAAACACTTACAATAATAATATTAAGCAGTTTTGTTTTCATTAAAGCCTATCCAATACACAACGATTTATGTATCTGAAGTGATTTTTTAATATTATTTCAGATTAAGACAAAGCTTTATTAACGTGTTAGACTTAACCTTAGTTATCATCTTGTTTTTTATTGGAACTTAAATTTATGTTTTATATATTTATCCAGTATCAGTAAGTGGAACTCAACGCCGCGGTTTGCCTCGTAGCCAGAGCGAGGAAATTTGAAATAATAAATATATAATTTTTTGTGTGGGAATCGAACCCACACACTGGGCCTGTCACAACTGGCCTCGCATATCCTCACATATCATATGATTAATATTATGTATTTATTAAGTATGTAAAAGGTATACTGAGCAGAAGCCAACAATTACGTTGTTTGTTCTCAAATGAAATCTTCTTAAATATGTTGAATTGAATATTTAGACATTTTGAAATTATATTTTCATGTAATTTGTAGAACAATGCATAACGTTGGATGTTAAGTTACACGTATTTATTTGTTAACTGATCTGTTTTGATAATGATTATGTATTTTAATAATATAGATAAGTCACCATTGTGGCGCTACCTTGTATGAGATTTTTTAAATATTTTAGTCACTTTAGTAGTACAGTGCGTAATTCATTTTAAGTAAAAATTTCAATTTCTTTTAGTAAAAAAGAATATGGAGTAATTAGCAACAGTAATACTGGTCAATTCTCTGCATCAAAATCAAGATACAATATAAGTGAAATGAAAAAAAGAATATTCTGAACTTATTCATAATATATTATTTAATTTTTAGCGATGTGCTCTCAGTCATAGACCCGGTCGAGTGCGACTTCCAAAGCTACGTCAGACGAAAAACAATACTGAAGGACGGCAGAAAGATATCGTTGTCGTCGTGGCAGCGGTATTGGTTGCAAATATCAAGCAATATACTCATTTTTTATGCTTCCAAAACGTTCAAAGGGTGAGTGGAACTATTGTACATACATATAAGTACTAAAGTTGCTGAAACTAATTTTAAGTATATTGTGTACTTATATTTTACAACAAAATTGTGAGATTTTTGTTGCAGTGGTTCACAGTATGTGTAATGTATTTATGTATGTTACACGTTTTGTTTCAGCCTTATATGGTAGGCAGGGGGAACCTAGTGTTAGGATATTCCGTTTCCCACTTTCCGCCGCGTTTTGGAGGAGACCGAGGGAATTAAAACAGTAAATATTATATTTCCTCAAGTGGGAATCGAACTCACAACCTGTCGCGTTACAGTCACACACTTGTGCCCCTGTGCCACGATTAAACAACTTATTACTTTAAGATATTTTAAATATACTGTAAAGCATTTTAGTTATTAATACAAAATTTAATGTGGCCCATCGTGGCCCAGCGAGATAGCGCCTGAGTGTAAGCGCCATCGTTATGGATTAGACCATTTAGGAGGAACGATATTTAAATTAGTTATATTTCTCGCTCTGGTGTCTCACTTATCACGCCATATCTCAATTTTGGGCGTGGCATAGAGAATGGAGTGTATTGACTTTAAGGGTCTTCCCGTATTCCGGAAAAAACATAAACATGATTAAATAAACTTTCAATTAAAAATAGCAGCTTTTGAAACTTGCTGGTTCTTTAAAGCAGAATTTCCTTTTGGGCCTCTGATAGATTTTCGTTTCATTTATTCAGAAGTGTATGCAAGAATTTATTTAAATAAAAAATATATTAAATTTTAATTTGAAATCGCCTTTCGCTGCAGGGCGTTCTTTATCATAAACTATTCAAAAGGCACGCAAGAATGTATTTGAATATAAAAATATGCATTTTTTTTTTCAAATTAAACACTATCATTTAATATTTTATACGATGCTCTTGCGTAATCATTTATTTAATTTTCTAACACTACACATGTTGTCTAATATAAATAGATATTAGACGACATGTGTAATATTAGGGGCAGGTATCCCATAATATATTATATATTCAAAAGAATTAGTATATTCAAAAGAATTATTACAAAAACACGGTTTTTTTAGTTTTCCAAATTTTAAATACTTAATTTAAATAATAATTATGTTTAATTTGTTTTTTAAAAAAAACTCCAATTATTATTGTTTAGTACTAGTCGAAGCGACTTCAGCCGCCAGCGCTGCAAGGTGCTGCCCCTGCACGACGGGTGGCGCGCGGTGAGCGTGGACAGCGAGGCGCGAGACGTCTTCCAACTCGTTGACCATCATGCTAGTACTGTTTATAAGTTTAAGTGAGTTTTGAAATTTAGTATTTATATAAATTAAATATAGGCCAAAATATTATAATAAATTGTACGTACGATATTGTTATTGCTTACAGATAAAAGTAAGACCTACCGGGTCCTTCTATTAATTATATTTCTTAAATATTATTGCAGTATTCATTGTACTAGTATGCTCATCTTTAATTTGCCTAACATACATAACATAGATAGTACCTTAATAGAATATTTTATTGGTTGGGGCACAGAAAGACTAAAGTAAATAAATGAACTTCACCCTGTATCCCGCACACCACCTCTTCTAGGCAGAGGAAACTTAATGTTACGTGCCTCATTTTCTGCCAAATTCTGGAGGCATTACGTGTTAAGTGGCGGAACTCAACTACTAAAGTCTAAAGAAAATTATATCAAATTATCTTTTA
Organism: Heliconius erato x Heliconius himera; assembly: GCA_013421005.1. Taxonomy (NCBI): domain Eukaryota; kingdom Metazoa; phylum Arthropoda; class Insecta; order Lepidoptera; family Nymphalidae; genus Heliconius; species Heliconius erato x Heliconius himera. Next base: position 205,023 of record JAATLQ010026792.1, read on the forward strand.
AAAAAACATCAATCAAATTCAAAATAAAATATTATTGATTCTTTTATCTTATTGTTATGATTTATAATAATAATCTATTTCAGGACTGGCAGCGACTCGACAGCCAAACAGTGGGTGGCGACGATAAATGACGTCACAAATAAAATGGTAAAACCGCTTCCTGCCAATCTCATGTCTTTCGAATAATCATCGAATATATAAATAAAATGAATGTACGTATCGAGTGATCTGATTTAAATTTACTTATATAAAGTATTCGACGATTCGATATATATAAGTTCTAAAGCGATGTGGAAAAGCAACTCACTGTCGATTTGACCTATTTCATTTTAATATCTTAAAAAAAAATATTGTAAAACAATAGAAATGTCACGAAATTTTAAAGTTTTTTAAGTAACTATTATCTTCTTTATTATATAATACATAACTTATGTACACTATTTATATAATGTTATATACGTTTCATTCTTGGTACGAATGAAAAATGTTTTGAATTTGAGTGGCGCTTTTTGGTGCACGGCAGACTTTTGGCCCTTATATTTATATAATCGGGTGTTCTAGGCTATGATCCTGTGTTCTCCTAAAGTACTCAATAATATTTTAGATATAAGGAGTTGGTGAACAAAAATGGAATTCTTTTTCCTTATCAAAATCTTCTGTTTTTTTTTTAACAAAAAATGCTCACTTTTATTGCTTTTGCCGTTTTCATTTAAATGTGGCCAACGCCACATTTAAATGAAAACGGCAAAACAGAAGAGAAGGATTCGTCATTGTTCATCAACTCCTGCTGTGTTATGACAAGTGATCTGATATCCTATAGTGTAAATAATTAAGTCATATTATAATTGGTTCCGCAGCACTCGCTTACAAAATATTTATATATACATATGTTCTGATAGTATTTCACAGTTAATAAATGTTCAAGTTGTCTATTCAAATTCATAAATTTATTGGTATAAATACTTGCCACTGTTACTACGCCTCGAGACAGTTGTCTTGTATCCTATATTAAGTCACAAGTAGCTTGTTATATTTTTGAACAAACTAATATTATATATTAATAAAAAAAAATGCTCGAGTCCACCAACAGAATAACAATATTTTATCATGATATTTATTGTGTTACAAACAAATGTGTATAAGCTTTTTTTTTTCTTAAGGACATTTTGTTTTTTTTTGTATTCTTCAAATTATACTCAATAAAATATATTTTAAACAATATAATAGCGTGTTTTTCATTAAAGTTCCATAATTTTATATTTTACTTTCGTTCCTAATAACATGTTTTATCAAATCGCGGACTTTATATCATTTAATAAAAAATAATACAAACTCGTAGAAGGTAAAATATAGATCGAGATCCCATTGCTTAAATCATAAGAATGTTACATGATAGTAGAATAGATTACACTAGGGTTGCCTAAAAGAATCCTGCCGCAATCGCCTTTAATCAATGTTTTTCGTAACTCGGTTTTGGAGAAATGTAGAGGCAGAGCAGAGGACGAAGAGAGAGAGAGAGTTTATTTACATGTAATTTTCCATATTTTCTTAATTAATAAAAAACTACATACACAATAATTGTCACCCTTCATTATCTTAAGGAAACATGATGTAATTAATACCTTCTAATAGATCGATATTTGTAAACATTTATTTCATTTGATAATTTAGTCGTTTTAAAATGTTAATTTAATTGAGTCTTACTATTTAGAAAACAGATTTAGCAAAGACTTAATATCATGGATTCATTTTTTCACTTGAAAAGTAAGGATGATTTCATGTTTAAATAGTTTTTTGTATGTAACTTAATAGGTGTATAGCCAGAATAAACATTAATTTTAAGATTGACCTTCTATTATATAATATTTTACTTTAAAACATAAGGGAAACCGCGTATTTCATCGTCTATTCTCAGTCAAATGGAATCGGACTAAAATATTTTAAATGATGGCAACCTTTGCTTGCGACAGTTATTTTCCAGGCAACCATGTGTTTTATTGATGAGAAAAAATAAGCTTTAATTTGATATATAATTCATTAAAAAACATATGAGAGCAAATATTAACATTAAGTGACCTGTTTAAACCAGGCAACCTTGGGCTTGCGGCAGACTGAGAGCTGGCAACCATTGTTTTTCCAATTCCTTATGCGATTTTCTTTCAAATGATGTGCGATTCACATAAAAAACATACGAGTGCAATTTTTTCCAAAAACGAGTTACGAAAAACATTAATTAAAGGTGATTGCGGCAGGATTCTTTTAGTCAACCCTTGTTAGAATTACTGATTCCTACAGAATTAAGCAATATGATCTTAGGCCAATATGTCCCTTTAATATATTTATAAACCTCGTTTTATTAAAAACTGAAATATTGGATATAAAAAAACACTCAATAACTATTTAAAAGACGATTTAGGTTTTTGTTATTTATTTCTAATTGCAACACAACCCACAAACCACATTGATTTACTGATCCAAAATAAAGCACCACATCGTGGAATTATTCTAAGTTTACATCGAAACAAAAGCACGTATAATAGTGTAGCCTTTTTGGTAAAATGTTAATTTGTTATGTATACGTGTGACTGTAAACGCGACAGGTTGTGGATTCGATTTTCACTCGAGTGCATGAAATATTTAATATTTTCTTTGCTTTACTCTAAAAAGCAAGTAAAACGTGGCGTTTAGTTCACCACTCCAGAACTCTTCCAAAATTTGGCGGAATATGGGGAACGGAGTGTTTTAATGAGAACGGAGTGTCTTAATGGGACGGAAGACAAGTTTCCGATTGCCAACCCCGCTGGATGCGGGATGCATTGTGAAGCTTAAAAAAGTCATCCATCTTAGATTATAATGACAAATAAAACCCAAAATTCAAACTGATATTTATTAGAATCAACAAAAAATAATATACATAATAATCTTAAGAATTAAAAAAGAAAATAATACGCGATGTAAATGTGACCATCAAATTATTGTGACATGCTAACAGGTTAAAGCTACGGAAATAAATCTCATTATGAATACAATTGTATAGAAAAAGGCGGAAAGTCAAAAGCATTGAGTGTTGTCAAGATTAGGCATTTTTAATTTAATTTATGAAAGACATATACATAAGTATTTCTAATTAAGAGATAAAGAGGCGAAATAACATATTGGTTTGAGCAATATTTCTTTTCATAAGAAAGAAAGAATCATGTTCATACCTTAAAATGTCTAGTCGTGTACGCAGGTTTTATATTCAGATTTAAGATAATTTTAACATAAAATAATTACAGTGGAGTACCAATATAATATAAACCATATTGTACATAATAGGCGATAGATGTATATATAAAACTATATTTCCATAATAAGGGTAAAATAAATGACATTATGTATAATATTGACAAATATTATTTTTAAATTTAATTTGGTCCACGTTGGAATGTATATGTGAAGTTTTACATAAATCATGAAAAAACACAATAACAAATGAAAAAAAAAACCGTGAAATCTCATTTTATTCCATTTTATAGTCGTCTATATAAATATTACAAAACAATAAATTAATTTCAACTCTTCTTCTTTCTTTTAGACATTAGACATCTTATTATTTGTGGAATTTCATTTTTTTTTGCGGAATTTCATATGTAGTCTACTACTTACAACTTGTATATAATAAATGATCAAACTTATATAATAATAATAATAATAAGTAAAATTTGTATAATTGTTTCTAAAAAAACTAATACATTTTGATTATTTATTCAAATTAATAATTTTATGTTTTATATTACAATACAATACTGATTAAAAACGTTTGTAGATGTATTAATAGTAAGTATAATATATCAATGTAAAAATCGATTCATATTATTAAAAATAAATTATAACCCTAATAATGATTAATCATAATATTAATAAAACATTAAAATTCAATGGAATGATAAGGTTCAATTTCTTTTTATAAAAGTCAAATAATTACTTATATGCCACGAGTTTAATAATCTTAAAGATTTGATGTGATATTGGCAATAATCGAAAACTGTATGATAATTAAATAATAGTATATTTATACGCTAATTTATCTATCACACAGACAGTCAACGTGAAAATGGCGTAAGTCAAAAATGCTAATATGTATAAGTATAAATCATTTTAATTATAAGACATCGGAATATATATTATTTTTTATATTCTAAAAAGTTAGAAAATATATTTTAGAAATTGTGATATAGTGTATAAGGGTATTCCACGCATTATCTGTTCTTTACAAATTAATTGTATTTTCTGATAGCAATTTTTGAAGACATTAGGCCATTTAATGTGTAACACCTAAATTGAGTATAATATTTAACTGTGGGAGCCTCGCTGCTGTCTCCACGCGGAGTGGAAGCCGGCGGCCGAGTCAGAGTCGGAGTCACCTTCCTCACTTACACCGATTTGAGCGCGAGGCTTTAAATATAGAAAGTAATAATTATTTGAGATCGTCGTTACGCAAGGGCACGAGCGTGCGACTATAAGCCCGATGGTTGTGGGGCCGATACCCAGTCAGGAGAATGAAATATTTAATATTTTAATTTCATCGCTCTGGTAACGGAGCAAAGTGCCAAAACAGTATCTTAACACTAGGTTCATTGAGCATTAAGTTGATGACAAGATTCCAAATATTATCATAGTATATAAGTTTTACTTATAATAATAATATTTAAAATATTATTATATTTAAGATTCTTTGCACCACATTAAGGAGGGAAAAGGTTGGGTAACTTAGTGCAAGACACTCCATTGTCCACCTTCTCATTTTAGAGACATTACGTAATGGGCGGAGATTGTATAAACTAAAATGATTCTTAATATTATTATATCTTCAATTGAGGATCGAGCCCTCTTTTAAATCATATTAAATTGATTTTAAATCGTTTTAGTACCTGATCAGGCGTAGACGGTGTACTCCTACTATGAGTGCCCACACCTCGTCGGCCGTTTGCCGCTCGCCTTCTCACTTTGCTATTCATTGGGGGCGGCATTAGTTTATCATCTTTCTAGAAATAAAAGGAAAATGTATATATTAAATATATATGTTTATTCATTTTTTAAGTTAATAAAAGTAATTCGCAAGTTATATTGGTCTAAATATTACACACAAAAAACGAAGAACAACGTGGCGCAAATGGCGTTTAAAAATTATTATACAAATATTTATTTCATTTTTATATTTCATTTGTTCTTAAATTATATACATAATTACTTATGTTATATACATAAATATTAATTTAAAAATTTAAATTTACAATATGACATTCGCTCTGCAATGCAATATCCCGGCGTATGTTGCCAGGATCTGCCTTTCTGCTTAAACGTGCAAAATGGAGTACCATTTTGCATAGTCTGTATCATTTTGTAATATCCTGGGTAGTTAGACCATTGGCTCTCATGTCTTGCATCACGGTTTCCAACCAGAGCTAACTTGAGCGTCCGGGAGGTCTAACAAATATAGCAAAGCATTTTCATCAGACATAGTTCCTGGGCCGGCGCGCATCGTGGTCGCAATCACGGACTCCAAGACTACCTCGAATGAATGTGTTACATATTCGATCAGACTGTAGCATCATGGCTATATAGTATCTAAATAACTTAATTCAACACAGTGCTAGTAATAGTAACAATTGTGACAAATATAAATAATTAAAAACAACACAATTAAAAAAAAACACGCGAGCACATAAAAAAGACCATTCCTTAGTTCAAAGTAATTACCTGTATATTACAAATACCTGTATATTATCCGCCGAACCCCACGACTTCAGCTGGTCCCCATCGTCCGACCGTCTGTCTAGATCCCTGTCGCGGGCCTTAGGTACGTAAGCTGAAGACCTAGTAGCACCCACGCCCAGGAAGTTGCTGAAGGCCTCAGTTGTCTTTTTAACGCGAACGTTTAGCGATCCTATGCGAAGGAAACCTTCTTTTTCTGGAATTAATTTTGAAATTGACTATTTAATAATGTGCGTGTGAAGATTGAGCTTACAATGTCACACACACAATGTGACACAAAATGACAATGTTGATTTTTTTTGCAATTCATAACATATACAAGTAATAGGTAGTTGTTCGTTGAGTTCACTTTAAATAAAAGGTTATATTTTTTTAGGAGCCGTGGTTTAAAAAGAACCTAATATTTTTTATTTCTTAGGTTTAAAAATTTAATTATGTTAATCTTATAAATATGAAAGAATATGTTTTTTAGAACATAAAATTCTTAAGTAATAAAAATTTTTCAAAACAAGATTATACTCAAGTATCCATTTTAAAATACAGATATGACTAAATTTGGCCTTAAAAAAACATTTTCACCATAATAATACTTTAGTGTTACAGACACAAATAACCCTTATTATATTACACAAAATATATACCACAGTGTTAAATAGCACACGCAAATTATCTAAACACAATATAGACCAAAGAAAATTAAGACATTTCTGTATATAATAATAACAAAAACACAAGTTAGTCAAAATAGCTCACTAGAAAACGTTAGAACAAAACATAAACATCAGACAGTGGTAAACACAAAACATGTACCAATTCCCTTATTTTTTTACATTTTATAGACATGTACAAAAAAAATTAGACATTATGCCCATAAACACAAAAAATAATTTTGTCCTTTTTTTGGGATATACCGTTTTTGGCTGAAAGATGTATATATCGCGGTACCGTGTCAACGGGAGAGGGCACAATGCGATGTACAATATTATTGTTATTATTTGATGAATCTGAAATAAATATTTTCTTTATGTATTTTCAGTAGATTTAATAGTTATATTTTAATAATAAATTTAATAAATATTTAAAGGTTTTTCATAACTTACTTAAGTTTCACCCAGCTATTATATTTTTTGTAAGGAAAAGAAAAAAGTTTTTAATATAACAGATATCAGTTTACTGATAAATACTGAAGATTACTTACCTGCAGCAAAATGGTGTAGTCGTACGCAAATCCTATAATATATGTATGTATATATTTCAACATTAGAAATTTTAATTTATATGAATATCATGTTATAAAAATATCATAAAAAAAATAATGTGAAAATATTAATCCACTGACTAATACAGAAATCTTATATTGTTTAACTTTTATTGTAATAAAATATTTGAAGGTGCGAATTAATTTTGTATAGTTATCTCATAAATTAGTGTTTTAATGAGACATTATTATTTATATAGAAAATTATATATAGAAGCCAGTCGTGGCGCAGGGGCGTAAACGTGTTGTATTTAAGCAAGCGACAGGTTATGGGTTCGATATTTGATATTTTAATTTGAAATGAAAATGAAATAGTTAATATTTTCATTTTTTCTCTCTGGTGTCGAGGCAAAGCGCGGCGTTGAGTTCCGCCACTTAACACCGAATGAAGCGATGTGTCTTAACACTGGGCTCCCGCTCCCAATCCTGTAGCATGCCTGATACAGCGTGAAGCTGTAAAAAATAATAATTATATATAAATAACACAAACTTCGGTAAGAGCCGGGGGACAGAGACGTGTCCATGTGCACTAAGTACTGTCGCGGCTTCTTACCGGACCAATCGCGTACGTTTGCATCGGCATCTGAAAAAAAATTTATATTTTTTCAGTTTCACATTTTATTAAGGCGTAGAGAACTTAGTGCTAGTCCGGTTTACAATGCGAAAGAGGAATGTGCTGGTAATGCTTAAGCAGAACGGTTTTCTTCTAAACAAACTACGTTTACATTTCTATCAAGACAGTTTTGTATTTTGTGATTATTTTGCTTTGCTCCCGAGAACTGACCGAGCTCATTTTAAATCGGCCTTTTCCGTCGGACTATTTATTGGTGGAAAGTGGGCTAATACACTCGGTTCTCTGTTTTCCGCATGAATTTGAAACATGGCGTTTAGAAGTGCGGAACTTGTTGTGTTTTTAAAAAAATAGCACCATAAACGCCATCTATGAAAATAAAGTAACAAGTTTTGAAGCAACCTTAGTTACCATAGATGGCAGGCTTTTATAGAAAATTTTCTTTACACTTTCAATAGATGTCGATACAGTTAATAACAAAACATTTGGATTTTATTTTAACTAAATTTGGGTATTTTTTTAAATATATAATGTTGAAGTAAAAGAGAAAACTAATATTCGGTTTTTTGGTTTTAGAAAAAATTAAATGTTACGTGAAGTAGGGAACGGTGTGTCTTAATATTAGGTTCCCTCTGCTTACCCTGCTGTGTGCAGGATACAGCGTGAAGCTGATTATTTTGAAATGTTACGTTAATACAGTAAATATTTATAGTACATATATTAGTTTAGTATAGGTACATACATATTTTTGTAGAAAAAATATATGATAAAAAAAAAACTATTCCATTTTTAACTGATCAATGCATAGTGATACATGAACATTTGTTTTGGGGTGCACTACAGGTTGTGTCACTTACAGTGAAGTAATATCTTTAGTTTAACTGACAATCTTTGTCAGTTGTACGGTAGCGTGACAGTGTCCAAATATTCTTGTATATGTTTATTGATAAGAGGTCAATCTTGGCACAGACGCAGAAAAGTGTATGACAGTAAACGCGATGGGTTGTAAAGAAATTAAATATTTCATATTTTAATTTTTTCAAGACACAATGTGAATTTACAAATAAACAGTTTATGATAATTAGAACGTGACATTAAAATATTTTTTTTAGCCTGTTATGTTCATTTATGGTCTACTAAGGTTAGCCTTAGTACATAAATTATGAAAATCATCCTAAATTCTAATCACAATTAGATATATTTTATTAACGTATACATATACTCGTATGTGTGTAGTTGTATATGTACATATTTACATCACGCTATAGAGATAGACGTAGGTACATCAGTCCTTTAGTTCCATGAAACTAATAAGAGGCTCTATATTAAAGCTATTCACCGCTCAAATAGAGTAGGGGGCGAGAGTTAGTTAATTAAAACAGGAATCAAAGACTACCGTGTGGGGCGGCAGGTATACCTATAGATGTTTGTGTATATATGTAAAATAACATGTTAGTAAAAATCGCACAAAACTGAAATGAAGTGGACTATGTAGGTACTTTAAAATATTTTTTATTTTATCAGCTCCACGCTGTATCCCGCTAACAGCAGGGTAGGCCGAGGGAATTTAGTGTTAAGACACTCCGTTCCCCATTTTTAACCGAATTTTGCATTGCGTGTTCAGTGGCGGAACTCATCGCCGCGCTTTATCCCGAAATCAGATCAAAGAAATGAATAATAAGAATAATATTAGGAAATGTACGCTTTATGTACGCTGATCTTCGACGACGAAACGAGACTTCTATTCTTAAACATTCCTTTACTTACAATTTATTTCCACAATTATCGAATGCCTGTTTCTGGTATGTTCCAATTGCAGGCAAAAGCAAAAATCAAAATTTACATATTTATACTTCTTGTTTAAGTAATTACTTACTGTAAACGTCCACTAGTAGTTTGTAAACATTTTCATGACGAAATTGCATTGCGATATGCAATGGAGTATAACCCTGTAAGTAGATAAAATTTTCATTATAATAGTTTAAATATGTATTATATAAAGTTGTATTATTAGGGCGTTCGGTCTTCATTAACATGTGTAAATTTCTTGTTTTCTTAATGAGATGTATTAAGATAATTGTCAAAAATGTTAAATTATATTTAGAAAACTGAAACTCTCTTTTTTTGTTTTTGCTATTTCCCGCAAATAGTAAAGTAGACAGAGAGTATTTATTGTAAAACCGCTCCGTTCCCCCCTTTCTGGCGAATTTTCGAGGCATTGCATGTTGAATGGTGGGACTCAACGCTGCGCTTCTTGCCTTGGTGCCAGAGCGAAGAATTGGAAATATTAATAAATAATAATCCATTCCCCCGAGTAGGAATCTAACCCACAACCGTCGTGTTATAGTTACAGGCTTGTGCCCCTGCGCCACGACGGTCTGGCAATATTTTTTTTCTAAACATAAAATATATTTTCTATTACTTAAATATATGTACGTATACCGAGGCGTCACAGACCTCCTATTTCATAACGCCTATATTTGTTTAATAACAGGTTGATATTAAATTTCAGTGAATATTACAATGTAACAGCTGTAAAGGGAGAGTTCCGAAGAAAGGAATAATATGTTTCTAAACTACTGAAATAATACTTTTATACTTTATAAAATATTTACATATATAACATAAAGGACTGGGTTCTCATTTTCTTAATCGTACATAAATCCACGTCATTATAGTTCTATTAATAATACCTCTAATTACTATTTCAAAGTTTAAAACTTCCAAGAAAGAAGGAATTAAAGAATATATATGCATTTTTCTGCATCCATCTTTATGCAGAATAGAGTATCGTCACTCCGTAAAGTTCATCTGACTGAGTTCGACCGACATGACTGCAGTCGATCATTTTCTTTTATCGTCATTATTTTCTTTTAGTTGTGAATCAATATCATGTCACCATTATCGTGGAACAATAGGTACTTACTGGTATAGTGGACACGTGCCACTATAAAAAAGAGAGATGGCGTTTCTTTCACTAAATTAAACCTAGACTCTACAGGTTGTCGTAAAACTTACCCCATTCTGCTCGACGATGGCACATGAAAAAGAAAGTAAAGACGTTTAATGATATAGTAAAACAGACAAAATGGAATTTCAATGATTGTTAACATCAAACACGTTTGTTCTTAATCTTACATGACTTCATAACAATTGTTAGTCAAAACAGTAATATATAAATAAATGAAACAATATATTGAGGCCAGTCGTAGCGCAGCGGCACGAAGTGTGACTGTGAAATCGACTGGTTGTGGGTTCGATCCCCACTCGAGGAGATGAAATATTTACTTAAATTTATGTTTCCATTTCTTCGCTCTGGTGTCGAGACTAAGCGCGGCGTTGAGTTCTGCCACTCAACACGCAATCCAGAATTCGGCAGAAAGTGGGGAACGGAGTGTCTTAACACTAGGTTCCCTCTGCCTACCCTGCTATGTGCGGGATACAGCGGGAAGCTGATTTATTTGATTTAAGAAACAATATAATTTAACGTTAACTCTTAAATGTAGTAGTAGTACAAGAAATAATTTATCTTAAAAAAGTTTGCATGTATACATTTATTTTAAAATACAATTGTAAATGTTATTACTATTTTTATAATGTTTAAAATAATATTCAATTCAACGAAATGATAGTTAAAATTATTATTGCTTTAATAATTTAAAATTTATGGTTTTGTTTTTCTTCTGTACAGGTGAGTTAAAGTTAGTGTTAACAACATTTTTAACTTTTATTTGTGATAGCTATTTAACTTATAACATTCAGATACCCTTATTATTCTGTATACACATTATTTACCATTTAAATAAATGTTTAAGTTTATTAAAAAATAAAAGTTATACATTTTTATTATTTGTTTATTTTTTGAGTTGTGCTTTAGAAAAAATATATAGTAAAACTACTAGTACTGTTACGAATAAAATAAAAGAAGCCTATAATATAAAATCTTACCGATCGTTCATTGACAATATGACGATGGATACCAGCTAGAAGCTTCACCAGGTTTTCATCTCCACGTTTGCATGCCCAATGCATTGCTGTCTGTGAACAGAAATGAAACCAAACTACAAAACTGTGAAACTAAAATTAGAGTGTTATTTTTTTTATAATATAATACGAAGAAAAATCAGTTTCACAGGTGCAAGGGCAATGTTAAGCAAAAGGGCAAAGTCAAAATCTATAATTTTCACGAAATATAAACAATTTTAGATGACAAAACCCAACCTAGTGTATATTTGTTACTTAAAGTTAAAATTTTAAGTAACAAATATACACTAGGTTCCCTCTGCCTACCCTGCTGTGTGCGGGATAAAGCGTGAAGCTGTTTTATTTTTTTTAAATATACAGATAGTATAAATATGAGTGTCCTACGTGATAAGCAGATATATGTATGTAAGTGAATGTGTACATGCGACAATTTAAGGTACCGTTAAGGTAATGACGATGATTTGTGTTCATGGCACGGTGACGGTGCGAAGGGTCCTCGTTAATAGCTTCAAATAGTGCTACAAAAATAATTTTTTTACAAAAGAAAAGCAAACTACATAAAAGATTATGTGCTTTTCCTTTGTAAAGAATGCGATAGCGTAATGTGTATGATTTTTTTCTTTCTTATAATTTTCCTCCTTTTTATAATATTCTATAGATAGGCCGCAATGTATAATCAAATATCAGCTTCGACTTCACAAGGTACGTACAACAATATGAAGCCCGAGTTTCCATTTTGGACGTCATAGTGAAGAGATTCAAATTAGAGCCCTGAACTATTACTACAATTTTCAGATGTTCAATTTCCTCTATGGTTTTTGTAAAAAAATAATCAGCTTCACGCTGTATCCCGCACACAGCAGGGGTGGCAGAGGGAACCTAGTGTTAAGGTTTTGGTTTTATTTATGATTTTTATTTTATAATTATATCCAGTGGCGTTATTACTTGTAGATGCCAAAACGTTATTTGTATAACTGTAAATTAATTAGTCATTATGTTTGTAAATAAATTTTGAAATACGTTACATTTATATTTAAAATATAAATAAATAACAAATATATAAAAACATATTGTACAAGATATACATGGAATGTACCTACCTAAATAGAAAAATATGAAACAAACAGACACACATTCCAACGCCGACCTACAAAACAACACCACGCTAAGCGAGCGCCATTCATACACGTATCTGATGCATTCAAAATTCGCACGGAAGCGTTACACCGTCCACGACGATAATGACCAAATAACATCAAATTATATATATAAATATCTAAGCCTAACCTCGAAACACGACGGACGGTAGAAACAAATTGCTTGATTGCCAGCCTTTTATTTTGTATGTAAAACGCTGACGGACGCTGTAATATCGAAATTATAGGCTCATGATGAACGAATCGTATTAGGACGATTTGCATCCAGATTAAAGATTATATTTTGTTCCAGGGGGCTATTAGCATAGTTATAGGAATTAACTTACCCATCATCGGTGTTCATTTTAATTTTTAACCGAGCGGTATCGACCGGTGCCGATACTTGTTATCTCTAATACCACCGTTTAGATTGGGGTCCTATTCACCTTACTTCGAAAATTTATCCGGGGAGACAGTATTTTTTTACCATTATATTAACTTATACTGTTTTTTTTTTGTTTTATTTTATAGCCGATTGAGATTCTGATTCATATCTACGATACGTATTTTATTTGAAAGTATACATTTCAACGTAAATTAGTCCAATAATAATTAAATTGCAACTAAATATTTGATTAGCGCAGAATGAAATTAAAAAAAATCGTAGAAGGATGTAAATATATTGATATTTTTTGCCATTCAAAAGCGTCAGTCTCACGAGAAAGAGTTGTGCAGAGAAAAGAAACACCATGTGATCTGTCGAAAGGTTGTGAGAAAAGTTGTACAACTCTAAATAAATCCGAAAACTTATACGTCCGCGCTACCCGCGGCGAAACAGCAGGACAGGTTAATTTAATAAAGGCCCACAAATAATTTTAATATTCAATATAATTGAAGGCTTCGTAAATATTCTCTTATAACGCAGTTGAATCAATTTATATTTGTATTTGACTTTTATATAAAATTTTTAATCGGGTATTCTGTTTCCGCAATGATGAATTAAGTAACTAAAAAGGTGTGATGAACGTTTTTTTTTGATACAAAAAAAGAACAGGTTTAGAGATCGATATCGGGTGTTTTAAAGTCCCGATTTCGTCTATACCGGTTTCCAGAGTAAACAGAGCGTCGCTCTATCGGGGGGCAGGTCACCAATCGCACGTACAAGTTGTAGGCGTGATCGTAGCTGATTCAGTAGTATAGCAGCCTGTACCTAGGTTCGGTGCTGGGAGAAATATGGGACCCGAGGGAGGCGGTGTTAATTTACAGCGACGATTTCAAAACGAGGACCAAAATTGGCGGCCATTTTCGTGTATTAACTGTCGACAATATTCTGTGGCGCGCAATTTTCGGTAACAGTGGATTTTGTGTTGGCTAAACGTTGCTATTTTTGCACTTTTTATTTTACACTAGCTATCGGACTGCGGCTTCGCCCGCTTACGCTGTTAGAGTACTTATTAAATAAACTGAATTGTGTTTGTCTAAGCTATTAAACATTTTATATCTTGGGTTTGGACATTCTTGTAAATTTTTACTAAGGATTTTTGATGGCTTAGCAAATAAAAATAAATTTATCTTGGTAGTTGGCCTAAATAATGCAATTAAGGGCAAAATATTTAGGGTCTTAATATAAGATCGTTTAAATAATGCACTACACTTTGTTTTACTCAAAACTAGATGTAAAGGAGATTTGTCATTTTAAATTTGATTATATTTACATTTAAAATGTAACCACCTGTCATTGTTCATTATCCTAGATAGCTTTGGGCTAAAATATAAACATAAATTCGTACTATTTCGTTTATATTCAAGACTGAATGTATTTAATGGACTATTCATCAATACGTCGCAATTTGTGTTGTTCGTGAGTTTTAAGGAAAACAACATACCTACTACTATTTGAGGCCAGTCATGGCGCAGTGGCACGAAGTGTGACTGTAAAACCGACTGGTTGTGGGTTCGATCCCCACTCTAGGATATGAAATATTTACTTAAATGTATATTTCCATTTCTTCGCTCTGTTTTAATTTATATTTTTGTTTTAATTTATATTTCCAGTTCTGCCACTCAACACGCAATGCCTCCAGAATTCGGCAGAAAGTGGAGAATGGAGTGTCTTAACATTAGGTTCCCTCTGCCTACCCTGCTGTGTGCGTGATACAGCGTGAAGCTGAAAGAAATGAAAGAAAGAACATACCTACTGCTGCTTCAAAGATAGTTTGAATATGACACGACAGCGCCCAATATTACACTAATAATTATTATGTTAATGTTACGCACAGCTAATTAACAAAATAATATGAAACTTAGCTTATAAAAATACTAAGTTACCTGTCGAATATAAAGTTTTTAAGGTTCGGTGAGCTTTACGAGCGGGCAACTCATAATTATATATTTTTTTTAATTTACTACAACATTTAAACACTTGACGTGAAACAATGGTTTTGTTTGTATAAAACCTTTAAAAATTAAATGAAGGACGAGAGGGGATGTGGCTAATTTACATTGAAAATGTAGGGTAGCTTGTATTTGTATCGATTAAAACAAGTGATATCTAGAGGCGTTTCGTGGCGACGTTTGCGATAGTGAGATGATTTAACTTAGTGTACGAATTTTACTCTGTACTAAGATATATAAAAAATAAGCAATTTTTTTGCATGTAAAAATTATATTTGTTGAAAATAATATTTATATTTCCTTATTTATAATGACGACGACAATAATACGGAATGATGTTAAATTATAAAAAATATTAACCTGCATTTAGCATGCGATTTGCTTATTAAAAAATCAGCTTCACGCTGTATCCCGCACACAGCAGGGTAGGCAGAGGGAACCTAGTGTTAAGACACTCCGTTCCCCACTTTCTGCCGAATTCTGGAGGCGGGTTGGGTGGCAGAAATCAACGCCGCTTAACCTCGACACCAGAGCGAAGAAATGGAAATATAAATTTAAGTAAATATTTCATCTCCTCGAGTGGGGATCGAACCCACAACCAGTCGGTTTTACAGTCACACCTCGTGCCGCTGCGCCATGAATGGCCTCATTTGCTTATTATATTTAAATTTGCTTATTATATTTGCAAATAACTTAATATTAACTAACCTACGTAAATATGACAAGCGTTATAAAGTGATTATTGTTTTAGTTAAAAACATATATAAATTAATGTATATCTATATTTTATTTGGCACTTAGCGAGTTTTTTTTAATATTATACTTAGAAGAGAAAATAATTTCGAAATGCAATATAAACTTTGTAAAATATGAACATAATAAAAAGGTTGTTCGCGTCTGCCGGAACCTCTCGAGACATTTCCTAAACAAGGCAACACAATGTTTCCTTTTCAACTGCCTTTCGCTGCCTTTTCTTTTATTAAACGCGCTCAATTTTTCCACAATATTTCTAACTTACGACGTTCAACCAGTGAAATAACAATAGAAATATATTTTTGTACCATTGAAGACTTGTAGATGTTTTATTTATATCCATTTAGAATATGCTATAGACTGAGCTTTTATGATAAGATCGTCAATGGTTGAGACTTGAAATTAATGAATTATAAAGTTTTAAGAAAATATTCATATAAAAAAAATTAAAAGCGAGCGAAATTTAAAAGCGTTAAAATATATATTCAAAAAATATGTTTGCGTAAGCTAGAGCAAGTGAAAAATATACTAGTATGCGAAATAATAATAGAACCGTATCCACATACAAGACTAAGTTGTAACTTATAGGTAACACTGCAGTGAACATGATTATAATAGAGGTACCGCTAATTTAAATATTTGTGGTGTTTACAGATATTTTTTATGTTATACATAGTCTTGTCTACTGTATTATAATAGTCTTATATTTCAATATTAAAATAAATGTCTTCAATCAAAAAGTTTCTCATATTTCAAATTTATAAATAAATCGGCTTCACACTGTATCCTGCACACAGCAGGGTAGGTAGAGGGAGTCTAGTGTTAAGGCACTGCATTCCCCACTTTCCACCGAATTCTGCAGGCATTGCGTTTTAAGTGGCGGAACTCAACGCCGTGCATTGCTTTGCTTTGCTTTGAAAATATAAATTTAAATAAATATTTTATTGATAACAACTGACATTATTGACAACATATTGACAACCACTCACGTTTACAGTCACACTTTGTGTCCTCGCGCTACGATTGGCCTCACTGGGGTGTTTATACATATTTTTTTATTATACAAAATCTTGCGCATAGTATTATAATAATAGTATTTTCTTGTATTTCAGTATTATATATATATATATATATGTATATATAGTTTCTATATTTTATAAATTTAAGTTCATGTTCTAACCAGTTCCAGTGCAACATCAAGAGCCGTAGTACTGATGTCATTGTAGCAAGGAAACTCAACCGTATAACGGTCTAACCTGATTACGTCAGTATGTTTTACAACCACCGTGTAGGTATTGCGAGTTTTATTACACTAATTTATTGACATCAGACGTACCTATATATGATAGAATAATTAGGTCCCATGATTTTTCATAATAAAGACAGTAAAAAATTAATAAATATATTTTACATAATGATATATTTATAATCTATTCAGGCGCAAGTAATCGAAGCCTACGTTTTATTTTCATACAAAATTTTACCTTCGCACCTTTTGTATTAGTTTTGTGTCTTTTTAAGAGTTAACCTCTAAAGACGCTTCATCAATGGCACTAATCAAAGGTAAGTAATTGTAAGTAACACAGTTTACGGCTCTACATCAGCTTCACTCTGTATCCCGCACACAGTAGAGTATGCAGAGGGAACTTAGTGTTAAGACACTCCGTTCCCCACTTTTCGCCGAATTCCCGCCACATAGCTTGTTGAGTGTCTGAACTCAACGCTAGGCTTTGACTCGACATCGGAGCGAAGAAATGGAAATATACATTAAAATAAATATTTCATGTATGAGGATCGAACTCACAACCAGTCGCGTTTACAGATACAGTTTGCTCCTTCGCGCCACGACTGGCCTCAACCATCAGTTAACAGTATAACAAAACCGATGCTGAGATAACCACAGATTTATGCATAGGCAGTGACTTAATTGGTTTCAGTACTAATTAGAAAGTACTGAGGGCGAGTATAATGGTCTTTGCATTGTAGCGTTTAACATAATTTAAAAAACATAATAAATGTTTATACTTACGTACTGTTGTTCACACCGGCGTCGCGACATATGGAACATAAAATGATTAGGTTATAAAACACGATAAGAAAAAAATTAAATGTTGTGTGTTTAACTGTACTGTATGTGTGTATGTTTTGTCACGCTATTTCCTTCAAAATTATAACATGAGAGTAGAATATATGGACGTAAGGAAAAGTGGTTATCTAGCACTTTTTTTTTTATTTTTCAAAGACTGTAAATGTCGGTGCACATAATAAGTTATTATTATTTTGTAATATTCAAACATAAACTATCAATTTATAAATTATTTAAGCACAGTAAAAATCTGTACAATATCTCAAACACAGAGGGAACCTAGTGTTAAAATATTTCGTTACCCATTTTCCGCCGAGTTTTTTTTTTTGGCGGAATTCAACGCCGCCTAATTCATTTCCATGTCTCTCTTTTGTTATTTTATTACATTAATACATTTTTCATAGAAATAATAACACGAATAGGAATTTAGCGCACGATCAAAACCCTTTTAAGTCCTCAAGTAAGTATGAGAAGACGATTTCATATAGAAATTATATGGAATTAATAAACTCTAAAAATATCAAATTACATTTATTTTTCTTTGGCAAATCAGAATCAAGTTCAATATAGCCTTATTTGTATATAAAGTGGTATTTGAAGATATAATAATAATACATTTTTGAATAAACAAAATTAAATGATGACGTTATGGTTTTATTTTTTATTTTCTTAGAAAAACTTTTCCTTTTCAATTTTCTTTTATATACTTTCTTGTAATTTAATATTCATATAAGACGACTATAAGTTATAACTTTGTGAAAAAGACATCAAGAAATTTAAACACACAACTTATCGCATCTGAAGTCGGTTAGAAACATAGCTTCAAAAGCGTCCGATATGAACAATCTTTATCTATACCAATGTAACATAATATCGTCCTTTCCCTTACGCTTTCGCATTTTATCGTTATACGTGTCAAGTTGCAAGCACCTGCCAACAAGTCCGCCCTGGCGATACGCATCTCTAACCTAAACTTTAACGCCTATATTATAATATTTTAGTTCGCGAATATTATTTTTTATCGATACGACATCTGCCTTATTTACATAATATACATACATATATGTAAAAATAATGATTACTACTACTAGCTTCACGCTTTATCCCTAGCGGCCTAGAACGAAAAAATAATAAAAATACAAAAAACACTAAATATATTATATGTAATCAGGTTTGAAATAAGTTGTAAGCATTTTTTTACACGTTTTTATATAAAAATTGTCACTCTATGACTAAATAAGTCATAATATATTTAAATGCCTTTATTATTTTTCGTTTCTTTTATTTGTTAAGTTTTAAAAGACTATATCACAATTTACTGTGTATGTGTGTGTATAAATATAATTGTAAATTTGTTAAGCATTCTTAGTTTCATTACAATTGACTTTCTTAAATTAATTTCAATATTTCTGTGATGCCGACTTTTTAATCGGCAATTATAATTAAATATCGTATTGACTATATAAATTCTCTTAAACAACACGACAAAAAAAAATTAAAACGTAAATCAACAATAAAACATAGAAGATAACAAACATCCTAGAGTAAAGTAAACCAAAAGTTAAATTCGCATCAAACGAACCTTAGAAGTCACCAAAACCTGTTCTACGTCATCCTAATCCTTTAAAGTCCTTAAAAATCTCCGTCCGACACAGTTTCCGGGTCGAATTCACTAATTTATCGCCCTGAGAGCTAATAAATTCACAAGATTACTCCGTTCGTGTATAAAACAACGCTTTATAATTTACCCAATATAAATCTCTTTTGACTTGGAGTTTAGACTCATTTTGGAGCAGGGCCCCGCCGATATAAGACACTATTAATAATAATTGCTTTTGTTGTAATGTGTATCTTGGTTTAGTAAAATAGTATTTTTTTTTATAAAAAATATTAAATTGAGGTTTATTTTCTATTTGTTATATTATTATTGAACAATATAATAGATTAGTATTAGAAAAAGTACGATTATTAAAAACGACAGTATTATAATATAATTTTTTGAAATCTGAATTAAAAAAAAATACAAAATAAAAATAGTTTTATATCAATTGTAGGTGACATATACGTATGTTTGTCTATATTACAAAAACGCATGTCACAGTAGAATTAGAACAATTTCTATCAAAGTGATAAACACCCAGCAACCACCACAAGAGAGGCATAGCTGAGATACAAATTCATAATTCGGCTACCAGTTCTAGTGTCAATAAAATCATTCGACTTCCGTTCATTCTGAAAGTGTAAATTGTTTGTTATTTTATTTTAGTTTTTCTTAAAAAGCAATGTTGTGTTCCGACCGGGCGGGGAATTTCTGTGTTAACTCGGGCGGAGACTCTTTTTGATATTCGTTTAAGAATTTAGTTTAAAGCCACAACTCTGGGTTACGTTCGTTTTTTATTCTCTCCAAAAACGGTTAAATTAATAATTTTGCTATATGGTTTAAGTTAATTTTATATAGTTTATGCTGTTTTGCTTTTGGTCTTATAATTTTTATCACATTAGTCATACTAAATCTTCATAGATGAAGTAATAAGTATTTGTTATTACGAAATTGTATTTAACAGTTTATTAGTAGTAGTAATAGATATTAATTAACATTAGATACTAATTAAAATATATATTTAATATATGTTAATATAGTTACTAAACATAAATAATGATATCAGGTAAAAACTACATTTACATTAAAGTTTAATAATAACTTATTTGAACTTTCTTTTTCGTATTTCCTTCTCTTATATATAATATAGAGAGATAGAGGATTATCCAATAATCGCGTAGTACCACCTAGTACCTGGTTATGGTGAGTGCATTCAAGCAAGGTATATTGATTGCATTAACTTGTACGTCAATTAGTATAAACGGACCAATGCGTCTTCAGCTAATTATCATCTTGTCACTATATAGTTGTGTTGTTTGACAGCCAATTGATATGCGTATAGGATTTGGAGAGAAATGGCGGAATAAGCCGTTATTACAATATATTAGTATTAATATGGAGAAAAATTGATTTAAATAAATATAATTATAATAGACTGTAGTTGTGTAATTTATTATTTTAAATTTTAATTGAATAAAATGTTTATTGTTTAGTGTCTACATGGGATTATGAAATTTAGTAAGGTCAACTAAAATCAATATATTATGTATATTTCATATACTAATAAGGTTTGCTTCTAAAATTACAAATTTTCTTTATTAACTTAAGAAATCTCTTGGTTGGGGTTGAGACCGAGTTGCGAGTTGTAAAAAATAAAATGATATGTACACGTCAAACGCCATTATCAAATGAGAGATAAGTTAAATAACACTAGAAGAGTATTCTAGGCATTCTTGGAATTGACGAGTATATATGTAATATTAATATATGAAGAAAAATGGTCATCATTTAATTTTATTAAATATTTTCTTTTAATTTATTTAAAGTTTATATAAAAATAATAAATAAATAATAAAGTATGTGTAAAAAATTGTATTTATAACAAATATTATGGACATACAAACTAATACTTACGCCCTGTTGCGGAACAGCCAGGATGAATTTATGAAAAAAAAAAAGTAACTTATTAATTTAAGGCCAACATTTCTTACATACAGAATTGTAACTTTTCGTCATCTAAATAATAATACTTTTTATAGTCTTTAGCAATAAATATTTTTCCTATAGTAATTCAATAGTAATTGAAAACTGAGTTTTTAGGGAAGGAATATGGTACGTACATTTGATTTGAAATGTTATAAGTTAGAAATTTTATATTTTGCTTTAAATAAAGGAATTAAATTTGAAATTTGCTTTAAAGAAAGCAGAACGTAAACAAATAACAATTAGACCAATCACTAAAAGTAAAATTAATCGTTTTAATAGTAAAGTGACGGAAAAAATTTCAAACATAGAAATAACGGAACTTAATCCGAATCAGTTGTATTGCAAAGTTTTTAATTTACTCTCAACAGAGTTTGATAATACTTTTAAAGAAAAACAAATATATAAAAACTTGAAGTTAACTTTTAGCGACTGGGCAACTATTGGTATATACCGAAG
>JAATLQ010026798.1:0-24661 GCA_013421005.1 Heliconius erato x Heliconius himera
ATAGTAAAGTAATATAAACATATCTGTAATCAACTAAAACCATAAACATTCGTAACAAACGACTTTTCAAAAAATAAAGTGATCAATGGGACACGAAAATTTGTATGGAAGCATTTTGAAAGGGTTTTTTGCAACTAACAAAAAATACTATTTTTAGCCATAATACATTTAAAATAATACAAAAATGCTTAAATTAATAAATAAATATATCTAAAATGTCAAAATATTTGACTTATCTATAAAATTGTATTTTTAAAACGCATTCAAAGTAGCGGGACAAGAAAAGACTCAAAATGTACACTTTTTCTGATTATGACCCTTATATGTTATATAAAATGTTCTATGCATTTTGATAGGTTAACATGAATTGTATCGCAGACATATTTATCCTGAACAGCCTTTGATCATCTCTTCGTTGTCTTTATAGCGTACTTTATGAGATCGTTTTATGTTATCTACGTCCATCCCTTTATGACACTTTCTATATCAAAGCAATCATAAGTTAAGGGTTCATTCTTTACGTGAGGTCGTTAAATAAAATATGTTGAAACTTTAATAAAACAAATAATAAATAAAGTACCTAAGGTAAACGTACTCGTCGTGGTTTAATTTTTGTATTTTTAACTTCACACTGTATCCCGCACATAGAAGGCTAGATGTAGGCAAAGGGAACCTAGTGTTAAGGCATTTAGTTGCAATTAAGACATTCTCAACTTTTCGCTGAATTCTGGAGGCATTGCGTGTTGGGTGGCAGAACTTAACGCCGTGTTTTGATTCTTAACCAGAGCAAAAAAAAGAACATATAATATATTACATTTTCTCGATTCGACCGAACCCAAAACCTAACGCATCACCACTGGCTTTACGCTTCTCGGTTTTATAGCATATAATTTAAGTTATTCATCTTATTGTTCTTTACATTTCGAACATTTATCGTGCCCATGGGTATATTTAGATGGCTAACGACATTTGGCACAAATATTGTACAGAAAAAATGTACATGTTAGCTAAACTAATACAGTTAGTGGTTTGTATATAGGATATGTAGATATGTCCCTATAAACATAAATTATATAGTAATCATCTATTGTAGTATACTTGTAGCTTTGTCATCTCCACTCCTAGACTCGCTATAATCAATATATATAAATATAATCAATATATTTAAAACCGCTTCAGATATCTAACAGTATGATATCATTTTTTTTGAAATCTTCACATTAGAAATCACTACAAGTGCACTTCAAACATAAAATATTAGAAAACAAAGTAATTCAGTGTATTAAATAAATAATCGTGTAGTTCAAGTGGGGTTGCTAGTTATAGATATAAAAACTTCAAAATAAATAAGTTATATATGATTTAAAGTAGTTTAAATTCGTTTTTTCTTATAAAAATATTATAGGCAATAATTGAAAAGAAAGTGCAGTACAAAACAATCCAAAAATCCATCAACATTCGCCATAATGGTAAAATAAATTTCAACTACTGCACTAATTATACTGAATAATATAAACATTACGTAACTATAAAACATTAACGTGTGAGTTTTACTGAATCCGCGGAATGCTGTATGTGGAAATGCCAAAAATTGTTTTTACTTTCATCGGCTTAATTTTATGGTGAGTGAGAAATTATAGTTAAATGTCTTTATATATTATATTTATTTTTCTTTTCTCTTTTTTGTACGCTTCACGCTATATTCCGTACTCATATACGGAATACAGTGTATCCCGGGTGACTAAAGGGAATTTAGACACTGTTCTCGACTTTCCGTCCAAGAGTGTGGTGATCTGTTATCTTGATACTAGAGCGATGAAATAAAAAAATACATTTCTCCGAATGAGAATCGAGATAACAACCATCACGCTTTCAGTCAGATGGTATGCCGCTGCGCCACGTCGACCCCATAAACATATGTATATTACCGGCAATCTGTATAGGTAATTCGATATTTTTCATAATACCCCAGCAATGTATGCAATACCAAAAGCGTAAGAGTAATGTATAAAATATATTTATTTATTTGCCTTTACAAAGTTTTACTTAGAACAAATAAAAAATCTAGAAAAAGAAACTCTAATCTAAAAAATCATTATTGTCTTAGTGGGTCATGTAATTCATTATAGCTCTTAAGGGCTAAAAACGTTGATATTATTACAGTTGCTTCACAATTTATATACTATAATATTCTATTTGTCCCACAACATATACGATGTCGTACTAAAAATTGTAATAGATACTATAGAAACGAGAAACAAAGCTAAGTTTGTTACGCCAAGCTTTCACCTCCAAAAAGTTAATAAATCTCTTGGGTTTGAGTATACGTTTGAGTATATGAGAAAAATAAAATTCCGCAATGTATTCTAAGTTTACCACTACAATAATTCAAAGTATCTCCAAAACATAAACTAACAAGTAAAGCATATTACACTGTTTAAGAATATTTACAGGATAAAGATGTTTGAAATTAATGTCTACTAACTGTCATGCAGGACAGCTGCCAGCTTATGTTAAATTATACCATTGACACTAAAAAGAGCAACAGTTGAGTTTCTTGCCGGCCCTTCTCAGCAGAACTGCCTTCCGAACTGGTGTTAGCTTTTTTATATGTTCATTCGACGATTCAAAAGTGCTTATAATATTTTATTTGAATAAAGAATATTTGGATTTGGATTTGAATTGAAAGGAAACTTGTATGGAGAATTGTTATTAGATGATATCTATCACTTATTGCCATTACATAGTTTCTCTTTCCTAATAATTTAGAAACATATAGATGATATATATTTTTATCTTGTTTTGGAAAAATGGTAATCGCTTCTGATTTCTAACTATAAATAATAATATAATAATACATATATTTTGCTTTGTTTCATAAGCCATTATAAAATTCTCATTAAACTATATACTGTTGTACAGTATTCACATTCACTTAGAACGTGCTGTTTGTAGAACGTAAAATGCATTTTACATAAATAGCATAACTTAGCGTACGCGACCCCTCACTCTAGTCCCTACTACTAAAGCTAACACTAAGTTTAAGAATCTTCAAAAATCTTATTACATTCTTACGTGTCTTAAACACGTATATGTAAATTCGTGTTTATACAAAGAAATCTTGAATTGTTTGTGTTGAATACTTAATTTAGATGCATTTAACATTTGTAGTAGTGAGACATTTATATAAAATATCATTTATATAATTAATAAATATATTTTTTAAAGCTTCAAGCTGTATCCCCCATGTCGCAGGATAGGCCCAGGGAGTGTTAAGACACTTCGCTGTCCACTTTCTGCCGGATTCTGGAGGCATTACGTGTTGAGTTTAGGAACTCAGTGGAACTCACCAAATGAAGTTTTTGAAAATAATGTCATATATATGTACTTTAATTAATCTAATCCTCATAATCCTCCTAATGCAAGCAGAATGAATTTATTCAAAAAAAATTAAAAAATTGACACTTTCCCTGTACACTGCCGCGAAGTAAAAATTTTCTTGTTACTCGCCCATAGCTAAAATTCTAATTATTATAGATTATCTGTATTATTAATATTACGAGTGTTAAGTAATATTCTTATGGCTATAAATACTTGCCTTGAAGACCAACGATTGTATTTTTTCCAATAAGTATTCACTATGTTATCATAAAACTTGAGCATTTTAAACTATTTTGTTTTGGTATCGAAATTACAAAATTGCATGCAAAATAACTAGACATCTAATATTTTACTTTTTCATCGACTACTTAGAAAGAAAAAAATAAGTATAAAAGTGAAAGTTCCTCAAGACGTTCTCAAGGCTTTTTCACTATACTTTAAAGGCACTCTTCTACGTACTAACTACTGAAGAATTTCTTTCTTTTATACCTCAAAACTGCTTTTGTACTCGTACTTACTTTCATGTTAGAAATATTTAGAATAAAGCCTTTTAGAATATGTAATATAATAAATAAATTTGTCCTTGAAATTTAAAAGTTAAACAAATATTTTTTTTAGCATCACGTTGTATCCCGCACACAGCAGGGTAGGCAGTGAGAGCCTAGAGTTAAAATACTCCATTTTCCGCTGAATTCTAGTGTCTATTCTTGTAGTAATTGCGTGTTGAGTGGCTGAACTCCACGCTTTACCTTGGTACCAGATGAGTAAACAAAAATATAGAATACTTCATTCCTTCGAATGAGTGAGAGGATATCGAAATCACAGCCATCGTGTTTCCAAACTCACACACGACAGCTTCAACTTAATTATTAATTTTAAAAATTAACAAGTAAAATTAATTTGCAAATTGGGGATGGAGTATCTTGACCCAAGTTTACCTCTTCCTATCTGCTATACGCTAAAGATTGGTTGGAGCCTGAAACATAAATAAATTCTTTTCTAAATATTTCGATTTTGTTGATAGAATCTGCACTGTCAGTCAATATTTCACCTTTACATACTATTTGTTAACGAAAGTTCTTTAATTATGCCGTTTCGGCTTCGTAAATCAAATTTGTGAATCTGCGTCTTCATAAACAAATGCATACAATAGTATCGCATTTCATCAATTATCTATATTTATTTGTCTTCTATCGTTTTAAATACTCTAATCCTATACTCACGTTACTGTTGCTACAGTTCATACTTATATAATATTTTTATGTCATACCATATTAAATTATACTAAAATTAAAGTACAAAAATTTAATATTATGCATACTTCTACTATTGGAACATCACAACACGAAAAAAAACATTCTCTGCCTTTAAAAAAAACAGATCTACAAATATAAACATTGAATGAATCGAATTTAAGAAAGGAATTATACTTATTAAATCCTAACGAAGTCACTTTATTGAAAAAATATCTCTTTGTTGGAAGCAAGTTTGCTTTATATTGAGAATTTTGGTTAGGCCAAGATCATTACGTAAGATACTGTATAGATAGTAGAAAATGAAATCGTTTATCTTTATTAATAAACAAAGAAAGATGTACTTTTGTTTTATTAAAAATGGTATTTTGGTGAAATTGTTTGAAATATCGTTAGTGTAGCCATACTAAGTATCTCATATCTATCTATATATATAAAAGGACTTGTGCTGACTGACTGAGGTAAGACGCACGCAGAGCCGTAACCGCTGGTGGAAGAAACGTGAAATTTGGACAGATGTTTATTTTCATATTCTGGACATCCACTAAGAAGGGAATTTGAAAAATTTTAACCCTAAAGAGATGAAATAGGGGTCGAAAGTTTGTATTGAAAAATTTTTTAATCTGTACCGATTTTTATAAAATTTGAAATTCAGACTCTTAAAAATATTTCATTGAACACGTGTTTCATGGTTTTAATAATTCACCCCCTAAGGGTTCAAATAAGGGGTTGAAAGTTTATATGGAAAAATCTTTAAATTGCCACCGATTTTTATAAAAAATTAAATTCAGACTGTTACAAATATTTTATTGAACACGTGTTTCGTGGTTTTTTTAACGTTCACTCCTAATAAGCGGGCGAAGCCGCGCGCGCCCTCTAGTTAACTATATACAGGTGGAAGCGTCTGCGCTCGTTTTAAGGGAGCAGCATAAAGGATAAAATATTTCAAACCCATACCTAAAGAAATTAATCAAGATACCTCAACAGTTTAGACGTAGGATTTTTTTTTTAATTTCACGATGTTTATCCATACCGTATTTCGTATAATGCAGTTGCGAATATAGATACCAATAACCTACACTCTCACATCATTCGAAGCAATTTTATATTTTTATTTATTTTCTGTTATTTTCTATATATCCTATATAAGTTTTATGTTTGTGGTTGGCTTTTTAATAAATATATTGTGTTTCATTATCGAACATTACAATTTATTTGATTATAATTTATGTATTTTTAAAGTACTGTTAAATATATTGAATGCTAATAGTAAATACACTTTTATTCTTATTCCATCTATGATATATGTATATTAACCTTTAAGTATCAAGGTGAGGTCTGTGAAGCCGCAGCTGGTTGACAAGTTCTTAGTTTAGTTTTGTCAATGCAAATAAATTTGATAGTAATAAAGAGGAAAATTTTGATAAATTTAACTAACCTAACGTTATTTTTTGTCTGAGCTACAAACAAACTAATGTGCTTGTTATCATTGAATGAATTATCTTCTGATATCGGGGGATGAACGTGGTTTACTTATAAAAATATATCTTAAACGTCGATGGAGTCAATTAAGCCTCTTGAAAAAATGTGGCTCCAATTGAATACTTGATTTGGATGGGTGATTCTTGGTGGATGATATTGATACGAATACCTTTCAGGTATTTGCCTTCATGATACAGATATATACCATACTGATATTGATATGCCTGATGCTATAAAAATACATAATAATAGCCTTTACTTCAGCCGGACATTATCAATTCCAAATTTTCGTATAAAGATAAAGATTCTCAGCTTTCTATTGTTATTTTAGGACCATGAACGAATTCAAGCGGACACAGAATATACAAATAGTAGTTGGATAAGAAGTATTGGAGCACTAGAGTGAGAGTGTTCAAGAGTGTTCAACTTATTCTTAACCCGAAGACTTTGTATCAATTTAGTTAGAGTAATTGGTCCTGATATAATAAATCAACTTCAAGATCAAATAAATGAATTGAATGAAAGAAATTTAGAAAAACGTGTAAATAATAAATCAACACATTACATAACTCAGAATAATATAACTCTTAGAAAAAACATGTCAAACATGATCATGATAAAAATTGCTTTTGGACATTTTATCATATTTTATAAATACGAGACATATTTTTAGAAGGGTTAAGTTCCACGGTACTTATGTTACAAAAAAAATCGATAGTTAGAAAAAAGGTTAAGATACGTTTTAATTTTTTTTTATCAGCTTCATGCTGTATCCCGCACACAGCAGGGTAGGCAGAGGGAACCTAGTGCTAAGACACTCCGTTCCCCACTTTCTGCCGAATTCTGGAGGCATTGCGTGTTGAGTGGCAGAACTAAACGCCGCGCTTAACCTCGACACCAGAGCGAAGAAATGGAAATATAAATTTAAGTTAATATTTCATCTCCTCGAGTGGTGATCGAACCCACAACCAGTCGGTTTTACAGTCACACTTCGTGCCGCTGCGCCACGACTGGCCTCTACGTTTTAATTTCATCTAACTTTTATTTTTTTTAATTTAATTAGCATATGTACGACATTTCCAATTAATTCGATGCCTTTGAAACTGAACGTAGGTAACACTGATCTATCGGATAGATCATGCACAATGTGACTCAAATTTGCTAGTATCCATTGTCATAGAATGAATACGTAACAGCTTTTAGTGTAATTACAATTGATATATAGGTCGACATAACTATTAAACCAGTAGAATTCATTTATATATATGAATTTCTTCATTTTTACATTTACTAAATGAATAGTCTTGTAATTTTAAACGTTAAAAATATTTGTGTCAGGAGGTAGTATTATGTATACGAATGAAAAGTTAAGTCCCTTTTAAAAATGTTGTTTTGTATACAATGTAACTAACTGCCACATAAACGAAATTGCACAATTTCAGTTTCTAAATGCGACCTCGACATTTAACTTTATGATAGAAAGTAACTGACATATATGTATGCCTATTATAATTTAACTGTTTGAATCCTATTTGAGTGAATTTTTATAATTACCATTGTAACAACATTAACATAGTTATTTAGAAAACGTATAAAAAAATTGAACGTAGCGGGACTCGAACCCGCGCCTCCTGGAAACCGACCAGGCGCCCTAACCACTAAGCCATACGTTCTCATCAAACTACGTCGAAATCTTTATACTCTTGTTACCACTTATTTATGTTTTTAGCATCTCTGTAGGGAGATTTTCCAAATTTCCGCTACCCAAAGATAATTACTAAGAATTATCGTCTGGCAAGAGAGAATGGTATTTATTAAATATTTTTTAACATTTGATGAATGTTACAACGATATTTTATACTCAATAAGGAGATGCGCATGTATAATGCAGATAGACTGTAGACTTTGACAATAAGAAACAAAAGCTCGGCGTTCAGTTCTTTTTTAGTTTGTATGGTACGAGTATGTAGTATATTATACATTCAACTACAATTTACAACAACGCAACAATGTCATAGCAATAAATTATATTAACTTCCAGTAATAATAATATATCAAATTATACAGTTTCATTAACGCAGAACCTAATGGTAATTACGTTATTACTGAATATATATCAAATGTACAACTAATGGGATGAGATTTGACTGAAACTTATCTAATAGTATATAAGTCGAACGAATATGTAATATATGTTTTAACTACTACTTCTATTGAGACGTGCGGCGTTAATACGACATTCAGGTTCTTGCTTCTTGGTTGTGAGTTCGATTTAAATTCGAAGAGGCCAGTCGTGGCGCAGCGGCACGAAGTATGACAGTAAAACCGACTGGTTGTGGGTTCGATCCCCACTCGAGGAGATGAAATATTTACTTAAATTTATATTTCCATTTCTTCGCTCTGGTATCGAGGTTAAGCGCGGCGTTGAGTTCTGCCACTCAACACGCAATGCCTCCAGAATTCGGCAGAAAGTGGGGAATGGAGTGTTTTAACACTAGGTTCCCTCTGCCTACCCTGCTGTGTGCGGGATACAGCGTGAAGCTGATTTATAATTCTTATTTTCAATATTTATAAATTCTTGACAATAAATTAAAAAGATATGAACATCTATGTATGCTTGAAGTTGAACGGTGTTGAACGCCGCTCAAACGTCAATGTACTTTAGGTATAAGTTACCATCTCAAGATGTGTAATTAGTATCATTTTGATTAATATTTATTTTTATAAATAGATTTGTCAACTTAAATCATAAGTGAATTAATTTCTTATAGGATTTATGAGTGTGATTTGACGTAGGGCGTATCTGTTACCAGATTAATCGTTTTACCGCGCCCTGCCACTTACATTAACACTGATGTTGACAGTGTCATAGTATACAAATACTAATTAAATTTTGTCTCAAAATTAATTTCCGTCTGATGTTTCGTAATTTACTGATGTCATTGCAAATATTAAGGCACAAACTATTGTATAATTTTTATTTAATTACCTTTAAACACAGTGTATCCCGAATGTAGAGTGGGCAGAGGGAGTTTAGTCTTAAGACACTCCGCTTCCCACTTTATAATATTATAGAATAAAAAGAAAAATATTTTTCTTTTTTCTAAGCATATACATAAAAATAGTTTGCATATCATATAACTAGATGTCTTCTAGATGATTAGATTCGTCTGGGTGGCGCGAATGTCAATAGCCATACTTAGCAAGAAACTGAACAAAATTGCGAATGTCAAAATACAAAAAACATATATTAAGGCACGTTGTAATTTATTTTAAGATTTATGTTCAATTTATACTGTAAAATATTTTCATCTTCACAGTATGATAAAGTTGTGACTGTAAGCGTGACTGGTTGTGGGTTCGATGCCTACTCGATTCAAATATATTTTTTTATTTCTTCGCTCTTGTGTCGAGGTAAAGCGGCGTTGAGTTCGCCTCTTAACACGCAATGCCTTCAGAATTCGGCAGAAAGTGAAGAACGGAGTATCCCAGCACCTAAAGGTTCACTCTGCTTACCCTGCTGAATGCGGGATATAGCGTAAAGCTGATTTTATTTTTATAATATAAAATCATATTATTCGAATTTTAATTTTCTGCTCGCCGCATAAAAAAAGAGAAATCATCTCAAATATATACCTATACCTTCACACGTCTTCATTGTGTTGTTTTGATTGTGGACTAAGAAAAACAAAAAATAATATTATCATTACCGTTCGAGTAAAAGTAGAACTCACAAGCATCACTTAGATATAAACAGACACTTATTTAGAAAACGTATAAAAATTTAAACGCAGCGGAACTCTAACCCGCGCCTCCTGGAAACCGACCAGGCTTTCGCATTTGAACGCATGGCTTAGTGGTCAGAGCGCCTGGTCGGTTTCCAGGAGGCGCGGGTTCGAGTCCCGCTGTGTTCAATTTTTTATACGTTTTCTAAATAAGTATTTTTCTTTCCTAAGTGTGTAATAACACTTCAAAAATGTTTAAAAATATAAACAGACACTTCCTAAAATAATTTACATAATAAAACCACAATTTTATCTACACCCGGCGATCGACGCTATCGGGTAAAAAATATCACAGAGGTAACAAAAACTTTTTTTTTTCTACATAACATAGAGAAATGCCGCTTTAGGTACCTTCCTGCATCTCGGTTATTATATTTCTATTTTCGATATTATCATAATTATTTTTCCACCGCACTGTGCCCGCTCCTCTTGATCTATTTCTACTCCTACAATTCGGTTGATTGAAAGAGATCACTATTAGTGATAACCTTTTAACATTTTATTATTTTATAAGCTCTTGTAAATTGTATATTTATATTGTTGTTGTGGTGTGTAATACAGTGTTTTTATATTATCTCATGTTACACGGTAGCGACCGTTTATGTAAAGACTTTTTGATATATATTTTTTTGCTTTATTTAGCACTTCAATACCATGGATTTTTAAATTTTAGTTAACACTGTAGAATTGATTTTGTAACAATTTGATAGTTACTATGAAATTACATCAGAAACTGAGGAGCACAGTATTCATGGCAGTGATGTTGAACAGAAAGCGGATTCCAATAATATTCCTAACATTCCTCTGTATTTTAAAGATGAGGAAGTGCTAGCATTAGGTGTGTGATTGGGGGAAGACTATTTAGATGATGAGGATATATTTATGAACTTCTCAAGGTCGGGGATATCAATGCCTACATTATTATCAAATGCAATAAGGAACACTTGGGAAGTTCGATTGGCCTAAGGAGGGACGAGTAAAAATAATTGGCCAAATGCTTATGCATTTCCCTCTACATTGCTCTTTGTATATTTGCTGCGTTCCATAAAGTTTAAAATAAATCGAGTGGGGATCGAACCCATAACCAGTCGGTTTTACAGTCACAGCTCGTGCCGCTGCGCCACGAATGGCCTCAATGTTTTATTATAAATTTTACTATTTACATATATATTATAACATAAACAAATAGAATATAATATAAAATAATATTTTAATATTCAGTTGTAAGCAACTGGATATTAAACATATGAATAGCGACCGTTTGTGAAAGTGCCTAGCGACGACCCGCAGTTAAGTTGCAGTTATCTCTGCATACTCTGCTATGAATTTCTCGCTCATAGTAGAGTTTGCAGAGAAAACGTTGAAACCTATTGTTAAGACACTCCGTTTCCATTAAGACACTGACGTTCCCCGCTTTCCGCCGAACTCTGATTGAGTGGTGGAACTCAACTCACTCTCGATACCAGAGCAAGGAAATTAAAAAATAAATACTCATACCCAGAGTGGGAATCGAAGCTACACCCGTCGTGCTTATTGTCACACGCATGTGCCATTAGCTACGTATAATTAATAATGAAGAGATTGCTACTAACGCCACAATAAATAGCTTTGAAAAGTTAAATGAGTCGTAAAACAGCAATCTGAAACTATTAAAACTTTCAAGAGCACAATAGAACTATTAAAATATTCCAATATACTTACTTGATATTAGAAGACACTTACCTCCAGGTCGCAGGTTATGGATATTAGGAAAGATTTAATATTACATTTTTTTAGTTTCACATTTTATCTAGCAAATAGGAGAAATAGGCAAAGGGAATTTAGTTGTATTCAGGATGTTGTTTATTAGGGTTCCGTAACCGAAACCGAAACGAAATGTAACCGAAAAACAGCGATGCTTGAAAGTCGAGAATAAAGCATCATTTAGCTGAATTACTACAACTTTGGCATTAATGTCAACTGTATAATAATTTGTTATTATTGTAAAATTGTATGTATGTGTAAAATATAATTTTGCATTGTTTTATTATTATCAGCTTGACGCTGTATTCCGCACACAGCAGGGTAAGCAGAGGGAACCTAGTGTTAAAACACTCCATTCCCCACTTTCTGCCGAATTCTGGAGGCATTGCGTGTTGAGTGGCAGAACTCAACGCCGCGCTTAGCCTCGACACCAGAGCGAAGAAATAGAAATATAAATTTAAGTAAATATTTCATCTCCTCGAGTGGGAATTGAACCCAAAATCAGTCGGTTTCACAGTCACACTTCGTGCCGCTGTGTCACTACTGGTCTCAACTGTCAAATTACAATTTCATACAGATATTTGTTCAAATTTGCAATATATTTTATAGGATTACCGTGAAACCCATGAATAAGTAATGCTAAGCTATAACGCTGGTGTACAAAATTGTAATTTGTGTTGGAAGCAAACCAAAGGTCAATTTCAGTTTGTTATTCAATACTGACGGATCGCCCGCGAGTTTATTTGTTTGAATAATTTGATTATTTATCTCTGTTAGTTTTCTATTGTAATATAAACTTGGGACGTATTTATAGGGGCTCTTAATAAGAAAAAAATACGTATATTTACACTACACTGTCGTAATTTCTCTTAAGAAATTTTGATTGTATTGGAAAATAAAAAATACAACTTATATAGAATTTCATGTTTCTATATTCTAGTAAGACAAATAGCTGCTGTGTGTTTCATTACTTAACAAGTAATATCTACATTAGAGTGGAAAGTTGTGAACGGAGTGTATGTTTAGTGTTTACTCACGCAGATCATAAGGAACCATCAAAGCTCTATGGCCATAACCTTTACGTTTCTATATGAGATTTTAGGCAAGAAATTTGTACGTATTTTCTTGTTTAAAATCTCAATTTATAGTGTAGTGTATGAAATTTAAATTAATTTATTGCAATAAAAACTTGGATATTTATGAACACACCGGAAAAAATATGCTCAAACACGGATCTAAACTCACTAAACATTTTTTACAAACGTCTATCTAATAACTGATAAATCATGCATTAAAATGAAAACTCTTCAATCATTTTCTTGTGTTGAAAGAGAAAATGTCGACGAGTGATAAATACAAGTATTTATTAAGTCAAGCGAGTCTTTACGAGAGTCTTTACGGTAATCTGTAGTAAACGGCATTGGTTTTTCATTTATAGATGTTTTATACTATTCTTTATTTTTATATGTGCACCGTTATGTTACTCCAATAAATGTAAATAAAAATAAATCAGTTTCATGGTGTATCCCGCACACAAATTCAAGTTCAAGTGATTCACTGGGGAAATTGATGAAAATGATTTTAGGTGGTAACAATGTCTATCTATATTGGCAAAATAATGATTAATAGTGTCAATAGATTTATCTTTGTCTTTTTTTTTATGGAAGGCAAACGAGCGTTAGTGTCACCTGATGGTAAGTGATCACCGCCGCCCACCCCGTGCAACATCAGAAGAGCTTTAAGATGGAAAGAGAAGAAAGGTTTAAAAAGAAAAAGGTTTCAAATTTTAGCCTTTCGTAGTAAAATAGTGCAAAAATTACAGTATTTTTTATACGCAAGTCAAGTCATCAAATTGTATGTGCAATTGCAAATAAATGTACATACAATTTAATGACACAAACAACATTTCAATTTAAAACATTTAAGAAGTGGGCTAACTTGTTTAAAAATTATATATATTTAATGTGTTATTTTATTCACACCGTATCATTCTCTATTTAAAAAGTATTTATCAAATCTATTAAAGTAAATACGTTTTCAAATCAAATCCAAATAGCTTATTTAGTATAATGTAGGAGCATTTATAAAGGGGAAGGCAATTAGTGAACATTTTCAACCTTTGATATTCAGCACGGTTCGTTGTCTCCAGATTTAATTGGGTTCCACGAAGCAAGGAAAAATTTACGAAACGGAACTTTTCATAAAAGTGAAGCGTTGCAATTGATTTCATTTCAATGTATGTAACAGAAAATATGATGAATAAAATTTTATATTTTTTTTATTGAGTTAATTATCAATACTTAGTGATTAAGTCAGTACTCACTACATTGTAAATTTTACTTTTTTCTTCTTATTGTAACTTAAGCTTCCGTAAACAGATTATTGATGTTTATTGTGAACTAATTTAATAATATATTACATAGCAAAATATTAGAAAAATGATAAAAAATAACCTAGATTAAAAAACTTTCATATTAATTTACTTGTTATTGCACTAAAAATCCATAAAAAACTTTATCAGTTAGTTTTTAATAAAAGTTGCTGCTAGTTAAGTCAAGTTAAAATATTAAATTTATACTTAAATTTATAGTAGAGTTTCTGAAATTTCCTGTTTTGCTTGTAACTAAGTTAAATTTTCACATAAAAAAATTAATAACCGTTATGGCAAAAGTTTAGGCGCAGAGGCACAAACGTGTGAGTGTTAACGCTACAGGTTGTGGGTTCAATTCCCATTCGAGGAAATAAAATATTAAAAATTTTAATTTCTTCGCTCTGGTTTCGAAGCGTTGAGTTCTGCTGCTCAACACGCAAAGCCTCCATAGTACGGAGCGGAGTGTCTTAACACTAGTCTCCCTCTGCCTACTCTTCTACATGAGAGAATAACGTGAAGCCAAAAAAAAGGTACAAATTCATTACATATTCAAATATTAAGCAAAACCGGCATTCATGTAAAAAAAGGTTTTTATCTGTAAATGAAATGGGGATAACGCGTTTACAGCTGCAATTAAGGAGTGCAAATTAATAAATGAAATGTGAGAATTTACTCGTTATTGAGCCTATTATGTGTTTACTTTATACGTTATTAAAATTTGATGCAGCACATAAATATAGCACAGAAATGTAACGCTACCAGAACGAATGAAAATATTAAACATTTCATTCAAATATTAATTGTTACTCGAATGGGACCGAATCGAACCCATAACCCATTGATTCTCAACCACTGTGCCGCGGCACTTTTGCGTGCGTTGCAAATATATAATAATGTTAATATAATTAAATTATATCATTTGGGGAACGGAGTGTCTTAACACTGGGTTCTCTCTGCCTACCCTGCTGTGTGCGGGATACAGCGTGAAGCTGATTTAATTTATATCATTTAAAAAGAAAAATATTTTTAACATGAATATATATTGAAATCCACAGAAAATAAATTCGTATATATAATTTTTTTGTCATAAAATATTTATGCAGTGTGTTGTAGTAAATAATTTTTATCTTTTTCTTTGTGTGCCGCCAAATTTTGAAATCGTTAAATATGTGCCGCAACAAAAAAAAAAGGTTGAGAATCATAACCTGTTGCGCTTATAGTCACAAGCTTGTCCCCATGCGCGACGACTGGCGTCAGCTATCTTTAGGGTTCCGTACCTTTCAAGGAAAAAAGGAACCGTTACGAGATCACTTTGTCGTCCGTCCGTCTGTCAGAAGCCTTTATCGGAGAGCCTTCATTGCAGACAGATGATTTCTGAAAAAAAATCTACATTTACTTAAAAAAAAGATTTGGACGTTTATATCGCAAAAAACGACACTATCAAAATTCATAGGGTAGTTTCAGTTGACCTAAAAATATGAAATTTTGGCAGCTAGCATCTACAGATAGTACTGCTTCAGAAACTACACGTGCCGTGTGATTCCGGCCTAGAATAGGATCATCCTGGTACTGGTGGTGTCGTAAGAGGCGACTAAAGTACGTGTGGTAGAGTCACGTTGCCAGCAATGGCACGCATGGGCAGACTCGACCGGATCATTACCACCCCCGGCATTTAAAACCGGCGTGAAGTAGTGGCTTTATGCTACTGCGTTTCGCATCAGGTAATGCCGGGCTCCGGAGCCCAAACCACCTTACAGGCAGGCAACGCACCTGCAGCTCCTCTGGTGTTGCACGGGGTCGTGGGCGGCGGTGATCACTTACCATCAAGTGACCCGAACGCTCGTTTGCCTTGTCTTTTCCATAAAAAAAAAAAAAAAAATCTGAAAACTATACATTTTTTGTACTAAAAAAATAATTATCTTAAATATTAAAAAAACACGTATTTCTACACTGTAAAGGGAATCAAAACTAATAGGATATTCCGGTCAATCTAGAATTATGAAATTTGCCACCTAGCATCTACAGATAGTATTAGATTATGAAACAATTAGAAAATTATACATTTGTGGTAAAGTCCTAAAAATGGCAAATAGGGGCAAAATTTGATTTTAATGGCGCTAGTTTAAGTGAGGTATCCGATGAAAGAGCTCTTTCTAAGCAAAGCCCGAATTTCAGAAAAAGCTCGAGACTTCCAATTTTTGTACGGAAGCCTCGATAGGTGAGCCCGACTCGCGCTTGTCTGATTTTGTTGTATATATTCAGAGATAATTCTAAAATTATAGTTATTACCGCATAAGTATTAAAAAAATTGTTTGGTTGTGTTGATTGAATTTAATTTTGTTAAATTATTAAGACAAATCCACCGTTGAGTTCCGCCACCTAATACGCAATGCCTCTAGAACTCGGCGAAAAGCGGGGAGCGGAGTGTCTTAACACTTGGTTCCCTCTGCCTACCCTGCTGTGTGCGGGATATAGCGTGAAGCTGGAAAAAAAATATTAAGACGTAGCTTTGTGGCAATGTAAAAAACAATGGTCTATTTTTATATGAATTGACTACAATTTATTTCCTAAGCTTAGTGTACAACATATACACGCTATAAAAGTTCCACTTTTTAACCTCATATTTTTTCACTATATCAAGAAAGGAAATAAATATGTAATTAATTAGAATAATCTTTCCCTAAACTGAAAATCGAATCCACAAGCGTAACATTATCAGTTTAACACTCTTTTACTGTGACCGTACATGCTATAAAATGATAAAATACGATGTTATTCATAATATTGTCAAAATAAAAAAACAACCGATAAAAAGTTATAAATTACGTTTTCAAAAAACGTTTCATGATGTATGACAACATTTAATTAAGTAACAGTAGTCGTCGACAGTGGGTACGACCGGACGTCATTGGGTGTTCTGTAATAATTTACACACACGACCCGACCTCTAAATAAAACTGGCAAAATATCATTTTGAAAACATTAAGCTATGAGATTTATAGCGATTTTGTTGGTGAAAAATATATTTTGGTGTGTATATTTTAGATATACTTTTATATATTGCAGATATTTTTTTTGTGAGACCAGTCGTGGCGCAGGGACACAAGCGTGTGACCAACTTGAGGTGTGTGAGTTTGATTCCTACTCGGAATGAATTCTTATTTATTAATAATTTTATTTTTACTATCTGGTATTAAGGAAATAATACTTCGTTGAGTTCCGTCACTCACCACGTCATGCCTCGAAAATTGGATGGAAAGTGAGAACGGAGTGCCTTAACACTAGGTTCCTTCTGTCTATCCCGTTAAATTCGGGATAAAGCGTGAAGCTGAAACAAACTTAACATAATTTTTCTTATCAATGTTCACTAAGCAAAAAACATGGCGTTCGCGCAAAGTATAACTTAGACCCTAAAAATTCCTTTTGACAAAAACTTAAGGAAATTAGTATATTGACAGTTGCGTCTCAATACTTCTAAATAAATGTAATATAATTATGTTAATAAATATAATTAATTATATTACATTTACTAAGATTATAACTATAACTAACTTTCCTTAAATTTCTTTTTCAACAACTATACTCCATGTTACTGTAAGAGATGAATGAATTGCATCTATATAAAAAATCGTAAAAGCCGATCCTAACGTTACATATTATCATGCATATATTAATTAGCATGAATTTATTTTACTTTTCTAATTATTTTTTTTTAATTTTTTAATTGAGGCCGTCGTGGTGTCGTGGGAATTAATTATTATGTATTTATATTTTCATTCCTTCGCTCTTGTATTAAGGTAAGGCCCGGTGTTGATATGACGAAAGCACTTTGATTTTTATAGTAAGTCAAAATTTCACTTAAAATCGCAGATGAATAATATTCAAATATTTTTGTATTATAATGCTGTAAAAAATATAATAATTCAATTCATAAAAGTATGCAATTTTTCATATTTTTTTACTTATCAAGTAAAAATATCTTTGCAAACTACCGGCTTTATTTTTAGTTTGACAATTTTCCCCCATAGCAATCAATCAGGCAAATAGAAACTAATATTGAGAAGTGTTTAACACTAGTTTCTTTCTTTCTATATTGTGTAATGTGTTTTGAGTAGCGGAACCCAACATCGTCTGTGTTTTTTGTCAGAGGTAAGAAGCCCTTGGAACCTGTAATGTTTGTGCAATTTTAGCGCTATTTACAAAGGCATATTTTCATTAGTCCTTCTACGTACACTACATATTTTTTTAACGGTGGCTAATTGAATGAATGAACTTGAATATCTTTAACGTTATATCAAACGTTAAAGATATTCAAG
The DNA here is from genome assembly GCA_013421005.1 of Heliconius erato x Heliconius himera. Classification (NCBI taxonomy): domain Eukaryota; kingdom Metazoa; phylum Arthropoda; class Insecta; order Lepidoptera; family Nymphalidae; genus Heliconius; species Heliconius erato x Heliconius himera. The sequence continues at coordinate 18,332 of JAATLQ010026798.1, forward strand.
TTGGTATATTTTTGTAAATACTTATCATAAATCGAATATGACTTACTTGTAAAGAAAAATCAAACAAAATACTAAGCATTCACAAAATACACAAACATCAACAATAATTATAGATCTCAACATGAATAGGCCCAAGAGTTTAGAAATTATTTTACAAAATAACAACATTCTTAATAAGAAATTTGTCGTATTTTCGGACAGTATAAATAATGAGACCATAAATAATTGAAGGGAACGTCCTCAAGCAATTACCTCCAATTTGTTTGCCTTCTTAACTTAGCTCGAAACTCTAGATGGTTTCATAAACCCCTAAATTAGACATTTTACTCAGTAATTAGAAACAAACAAGTCAGATTAAATCATAATGTTATATTTGATCTTTGGTCTAATTTAAAATCACTGCTAGGAAATCTAGCAACATCAATTTTACTAGTGATCTATCTACATTGCTATAGTTTAACGTTTTTAAATTGCCACTGTTAAATTTTTATCTTTGTCATTTGTACATCTATTGCCAACCTCTTCATACATGCCCTTCGGGGGGTCTTAAAGCTTTTTATGTGACCTTCCTCCAGTATCTATGATACTGTGTTTGACCTCAGGTCAACCGAGTTCTCACCCTACCGCTGTCACCACTCACTTTAAATTTTATCATCATAAATCTTTTTTGCCATTTTATCGTCACTCATTCATTCGACGTCCCCAAACCAGATGAGCATTGTATCTCCGCGGCGCCAACCTGCGAACACACCGCTTATTCTAGCAACGACTATATAGTGGTTCGTTCCCACCTTGGAAACCCTAAACAACAGCGTGTCAACAACTTGGCTTCGAATACGCTGATCCATTAGGAATAAATCAATCATACTTTTCCCTTCCGCTAGCTGCCATGTATACATGTAAATTTGTTCGTGGTAGGACATCATGTTTGCCACAAACAAATTCCTTTCCTTACAAATTTCCAATATAAGCTTTCTAGCCTCATTTATTCTCTTGTCACCATACTGACCTAGCCCTCCTTCGTAATCGCGTCGCGCAGTTCTGACCCATTCGTTCAATTCAACACTTATTATTAATTTATCATTCCCTCTAACACTACCTAGAACGTCCCTGACACTCCCAAAATTCCTCGAGTTCACCTAATAGAGCCAAGGACACGGGCGCATATGTCGCTAACAAGAATACTTTTGTTATTTCCAGCTTAAAACGAACTCAAAGCAACCTCGGATTGATCGCCTTGTATATTCTACCGCTGCACTAACCAGCTGAGAGGACAGTAACACCTACACCTCACAGCCCCGCTCGCTCTCTGGTACACCCGCTTAGAAAGTGACCCGACCGCCTGATAAATCGGTCGTATCATTGCCCATCCGGTTGATCTCAGTCACATGAACGATATCCAAATCTCTATACGAAAACGCACTGGTACGCGTAGCCTTGGGGGGGCGCCCTATGACTGCGATTTAGCGAGCTGCACATGGCGGATGAAACGTAGCAACCCCCATAAGGGCTGGCAGGTGTCGCTTAGGGTAAGCCTTCCATCTTGGACATCCAGATCTCCATCTTGGACCCCCAGTAAAATTTTAAATTATACAAAACGTTTTGAAAAGAGGATGCTGTCAATATTCAAAAGATATAATTTGTCAACCAACTTTTAATTTTATATTACTGTATGTTTTGTTTGATGCAATAAAGAATATATATATAATTTAAACATTTTCCTTTATAAGGAAGCAAGTAATAAAAAGAATACCTAATGGATTCACTGTTAGTGATTTCGTGTCATTTCAATAAAAACTTCATCATCATAAGATAATAAAATATTTTTCTGTTTTTAAACCTCACACTTAACTCAAAAAAAATGCTGTATACTTACCTATTCCACCATACCTCCATTTCTTACTTACTAGACTTAGCCTTGTGCTAAGACATTCAGGTCCCACGCACTGCACAATTTTGAAAACACTGAGTTTTGATTGGGTGAGATTAATACTGCGCTTGTTACCAGAGGAGGGAAATGAAACAAATGAATTCCCTTGCGAGGAGTCTGAATCCTGAACCGTCCCGCTTACATTCAGAGGCTGTGTCATTTCACCACGATGGTCTCGATGTACCTTCAATATTAATTCATATTCTGAAGAATATTCTTCGTTAATATATAATTGGTAGGTAGCATTTACTTGAGCTAAAGTTTATCAAGAGAGAAAATATACAAATGCTTAACCCTTAGAAACATCCCAAGGTTTTAATTTTGTAAACAAATTTCCCTGGGGTGTATCTGTACAATTTTCATTATGGTAAATTAAATCAATGTCTTTTAATACTTAAAGTTATTTCTATTCGTGTTATATAAATGTGCATTGAATGTGCATAGGTATATTAATTGCTACTAATTTTAAATAGGGATTATACATATTTAAAAAAATATAAGAATAGAAGTACTGAGGTTGCTTTTTAATAATAGAGCAAATATTTAAAAATACTAACATACATAATAAAAAATAATTAATGAATTAATAAACAAGAGACTATTCTTCGCCCGAAACTCGTTTTGTTTGACTGTTAGACGTAAAATAAAAAATCTTATGTTATCCCGTTGCCATCGTAGAAATGTCAACAAATTATCTTTTTGTAATCTCCTACACTCCTTCGTGATAAATTTCAACTTTCTATATTTCGGCTTTGCTTTGTCTATCAGTCACTCGGTAATGAAATAATATTTTATTTACATAAATAAAAAAAATGATAATCTCATATTATGACAATCCGTAATTATAAGTACGCAAGTTATTATGTGTAATATGTCGTAAATTTTAAAAACTTGAAATGATGCTCCCTTTATATTAATAAAAGAGAATAACGTATTACATACAAAAGTAGAAATCTTAGAAGCAAACTCAGCTCAAATAAACGTCGCCGGTGTAATGGACCGTCCCGCCATTATCTACTATTTATAAGTACTCGTTGAAAAGAAAAAAAACTTGAACAAATTTTATCGTAATATATTATCAAATCATTTCAAAATTGGGAAGGTTTATTTTTGTTAATAAAATAGTTATAAACAAGAGAAATATTTGAATAATATTTTTTTATTATATTTTCTAAATCTATGTTTTTTTTTTAAATTATTTTTTATAGATTACACGATACAACTATTGCATGAATTAACTATTTAAATTTTACACGCTATATTGTAAACACACAACATACATATGCACAAAATAAATAAAAATCAAAACATATTTATATATGTATACATATACATCTCACTCTCACTCAGGCACAGTTGCATAATACACAAAGAGAGGTCACGTCACACTAGAGCCTAATTGTTACTTAATTATTATTTTCAACAGGCTAATTACAAAAATTTCAAAACGGGCAGCCGCCCGTGAAATAAAGGAGCCCCTTTATTTCAAAAACCTAAGCTTTAACTAATCTCCATTTTATTTGCGTTATTTTTTGTACAGTAATACCGATTTCATAATATGTCACATTTCAATGATACCTAAAATTTAATATCCATATGAAGCTGCACTTCAAAGTTTAAGTCGTCCCAGTAAACTGATATTATAAGTCTGATAAACTTTAATTTGTGAACTTTGGTAACCTCGTAGGTAAATGTTTAACGGCAGTTTGTAACAACTGTCGACTTAACTGCTCCTTCCAATTTTGTTATCTTGATGTATGGTACACATTCTCAATCAAGATGTTGAAGATTGATGTTTAGTGTACGAATTTCCATGGTTCCTAATAAAAAATATAATGTAATCAATACTAAGCAATACATATCTTTTCATATTTATATCGAGGCAAATATATTCACTTTCGTCTTTCACAGTTTGCGATCTTTCACTTAAAGGTGAGAAAAAAAGATTTACTAAAGAGTAATACATAAATAACATTTCCTTGGTTAAATTTATTAAATTGTCTTATTTTTCAACAAAATTGTGGTGCTTTTTTTATGATATCTTTACTACAAAAATTACTTAATTTCCACAAACAACATAAATACAAAGAGATATTAAGTAAAATAAAAATTAAAACAAGCTAAATTAAGAATAAGTCATAGCAATTTACTAGAGATAAAAAATATATTATAGAGAAGAATATAATATTTTTATTGTAACAGATGCTAAAACTTTTTTCCTTCATTTAAAATGTTAACTTAATTATGACACGCAGCGAGTATACTCATCAACATGTAAGAGATCGTTGTCTGTAATTTTAAGTGTGAAGAGTTAGTGCAATCTAAGTTACAGCTAAAGTCAAGCTAGACATGGAATGTGAACAAAATAGACGGTTGAATGAACCCCACTGTAACTTGTATGAAGGGTTCTCATAGTCTGACAAGTTTTGGCTTTGTAGTGTGTTAGAAATTATACATTGTACCTTATATATCATTATTTTTATAAAAAAAATTTGAAAATCACGGCAGGGTAGACAGAGACAACCTAAGACACTCCGTTCCCCACTTACCGCCGATTTCTGGCATTCCGTGTTGAGTAACGGAACTCATTGATATCAAAGCGAGAAAATGATAATATAATTTAAAATGAAAAAATGAAAAATTCCCCGAGTGGGAATCGAGCCCACAACCAGTCGGTTTTAGACTCACACTTCGTGACGCTACGCCACGACTGGCCTTTATCCAAGGAGCTGGCAAATATTTAATATTTATTATTTATAACATTATTTATAAACAGTGATTTAAAAATTTCAAATATCTTTCGTATCTGCAACTATTATTACTAGTCTCCAATGAATTTTACTCGCATACACACATAACCCGAATAGAGATATATTGTAACATATACGATCTCTATTAGGGATCATCTTGTATATTATACCTGATGCAAGCGTAACTCGTACTGTGTACACGTCTTTGATGACCAAAATAAAGAGATCTGCTTTCAGCCATGATTCTCTTCCAGTAAAATTCTCTTGCTTTCGTAGATTTTCGTAGGTGTTCGTAATAAAGGTTTCGGATTCTATAGATATAGCGTGATGTTGGCAATCTGCTGTTAATTGTGATTCATTTTAATTATTGTCTCTGAATAACGAAAACGAGAAAGTTGTATAGTCTCAGCGGTCTAAACCTCTGAATATTATCTGCGATTGCACGATCAATTGTGATAGTGTCGGGTTTTTTTTATATTTTCGTTTCAATTATTCGTCTATAGGTCGACTAATCAAATATTAAGCATTCGGCTACTCTGCAAATTCAAATTCCTTTGACGCCCAATATTAAATTCTACGACACGCAGATTAACTCGACGCTTCCTTGCATAATTGACTATATCTTCCTCAAATTTTTGCGAACGATGTACCCTCACTCGCCATGTTGATCGATTTTTGTTTTATTTTAAAAATAAAACTGAACGGTGTTCATAATGAACAGCCATATTAGTTTTCGAAAATAATTTAAAATGTTAAAATAGATGGTGTTCTATGAAGAACGCAAATGAACTTTGTAAATTAACATCTATTTTCAACGCCCTCGACATTTGAAAAGAGTAAAATTACATTCACTTGCAACTTACAAGTAATTGATGTTATTTTACAATGTATACGTTTTATTTTACGTAAATATATAAATAATTATAAGTAAAACAACAAAACACGAAAAAAATAATATTATATTTAGGCTTTTAGATATTATCAAATATTGTAAGCCTTCCGTTAAAGATACATTAACGGACCGTATTTATATTTTCATTTCCACAAATAAACTACATAATTATTAATATACTAATCTGCATTACTAATAATAACATAATTTTAAAATAATATTTATATCGAAAACTAAATTTTCAGCCAATTAAGTAAAACATATATAGCAATTTTGTCAAACAACATTATTTGTATAATAAAATAGTGTAACTTTTTTATTTATAAACCAATTTAAATTTAAAAAAACACAGAAAATTGCCAACTTGCCAAAATACAATAGTGAAAACTGTAATTAAGTCAGTAAAGGCATTTTTAGGATTAGCACGTACAAACGCAAATAGACAAACATTTTAAGAATCATTGTTTTCGGTTTTATTATTATTCAATTTCAATTTTCAATTCAATTGTGTTCAATCCATCAAGTGTGTCTTGGCAGATATATAAATATGTTGAAGCCTTAGAACACATGTCATATCTAAGAACTTCTGTCTTTTATTAGAATGCTTTTATTAGAATTTTACAGTATAGTAATGAAGTAAATATTATCATTCTGGAACAATATTTCATCAGAAACCTAAATATATATATATATATATATATATATATATATATATATATATATATATATATATATATATATATATATATATATATATA
>JAATLQ010026799.1:0-12483 GCA_013421005.1 Heliconius erato x Heliconius himera
TATATATATATATATATATATATATATATATATATATATATATATATAAAAAATGAAATATAATGAAAAGAATAAAATAATAATTTCCTTAGTCCACACTACTTATAGTAGTAATAAAAATGTATTATTAAATTAGTTTATGAAAAAACAATGTTTCTTAAGCTGTTATCTATTTAAGTAAGAAATTACGCGTACACATATACTTATTTAATAAAATATAAAATTTACAAAAACTGATTTACAAGTAGAATAATATTAGAAATGAATGTATATTATATGATGAGTATATTATATTTAATTATACTTGGTAAACTTCGGGATCCATAATAAGTTCATTCAATTTTAAAAGATCTAGGGTACCTTCATCAAGTGCCTTCATACTTTTGCTATACTCGTATGTTTTTCTATGACTGGAAATGTACGGATCTGATGTGTAGAGAAGAGTATGAAATACATCCTCATTTGTAGCTGATCGAGAGCACTTTCTGGCATGATGTAGGCAAAATTTTTGATACTCCTTATTACGGGATTCTTGTGCACCTTGTGCATTCTTGGGATCTCATTCGTTTGTTAAATTCCTTAAATACATGTATTGCGCTTTTGTTAAATCAAAATAAATAAAAATATTTAATGCCTCTTGATCCGATAGCATTTTGCTGTGGCTTGCGTTTTCTATGAGATTCAAATATAGAGACATTGTATCTCGATCAGCAAGCCTTAATTTTTCCATGAGTTTTGCTTCTATTTCTCCTCCTATAGACGTAAGCCCTGGACGTAGGTATTGCAAATGTGTGTGTTCAAAGCCATATTCACTAAATTACGCGGTATTTTTTCGCCTCTTCGTTGAATCTGATGGGTCCCCATAGGGACACAGGGTCTTCCGCATTTTCCAGAAGACGTCGATGGTGAGTTCTCAGATGCTACTTCTTTAATGATTGGTAAGGTTAACAAATATTCAGAAACAAACCAATTTTCGTTGTTTTTTTTAAAAAACTAATCTTTTTACCGGGACGCTTCTGTCCATTGTTTATTAAAGGAACGAATAAGATTCCTTTGAATGTCGCTGATAATAAAACATATGTTGTCTACAGAAACATGATACTTTTCTTTAAGAAATATTAATAGCTAATATTGATTGCTTCAAGTTTTTTTACTCCTTCAATGTATGGGAGTAATAATTCACGCTTGGAACATTTGAAAGTATTAGCCACTTTGAAATTTAGTGAAGTTACTTAACAATCAAACGTCTGTTAGTAATTTTATTACTAATTTGTAAGAGTTTTATTAAATTAATTCACTCTATTTATATAATTTCATAAATGAGGGTAGTGTGCATTTTATTAATTAGTTATACCGCAAAATATGTGAAAAATGAAGATAAAACGTTCTTTTATTAATAAATAACAATAATTTAATTGAAATTTACCGCAATCTAATTAATTAAATAGTACAACATTAGAAATTTCAATAGATAGAGTTTTCTTGTTCCCTGACTTGTATCGTAGTTTTCTCGATAACTTCTTAAACCGCACGTTTCCGCAGCTGATTTTTGTAAATGTTATTTATGAATATCTGGACTATAAAATAACATCAAATATAACGCGTCGGTAGACGTCGGTAGCTATCAAAAGTCTCGATGAACTTTAAGTACGTACTTTTTTTCTCTTCACTTATTGTTAATATTTTTTATAAGAATGTAGTCACAGAATCCACAATATAATAATTGTTTTAAAATCTACATACTATAGGCTTTTTAAAAATATATAACACTTTATACCTATTTGCACATTTTTTTTAAGGAAATTAAGTTTAAAGTATCGATGCGAACAACCTGAAATAGACATTCTTACGTATAACAATTTCTCACAATTAAAAAATATATATTCCAAATATAATTCACGAAAAAATAATTCATTACATTAAAGGTCCACTATTATACTATTTAAAAAAAATAAAAAGTGCGTCAGAGACGACTTTAGTAAAAATGAATTTTGATCTGCCGTTGTTCTACCATTATCCATAGTGCGTGGTAGTGGTTGCCGTGGAGCGTACGCCTCATTTGTCCTTTCCATAGCGCCGAACTGTGCCATCCCTAGAATTCGACGGGCGGCCTGATTTTAAAGACTCAGGGAAGGATTCTCCAACAGAAAGCAACGAAGCAACGTCCAAGATCCAAAAGGCTATTGTTGAAGGCCCAAGGAGACTTTAGAGCTTTGTCTCCGCATGATCAAGGAAATATTCTTGGCGGTTAATCAAAAAGTTTTCTGTGCTTTTGTGGACTTGGAAAAGGTTTGATAGAGTTGTGAAACCGAAACTATGGAAGATACTACCCCGGTACAATGTGAACAGCCTCTTGCTGCTGCATATATTTGGGAAGTATGTTTATTAGAGATGGAAGATATTAGTTATGACAGGTATGCGGAAAGACGTATTGTAACAGAATTACAAGTCCTTAGGTGCATTGATGAGACAGCGAAACGTCAGCACAGTTAAACTGTTTGGCCGCATACAATGCATTGGTACCGACGCTGTTATACTGCAGCGAAACGGGAGATTACAGAAGAAGAATGCTGTCGAGGTGCGATCTCTTCGTAGGATTTGCAGATCAGTTTAGATTATCGAATCCGCAATGAAGAGATACAAAAAAGGGCAGGTACGAGCGAGGATGTAATGATGAGAATGAAGAGCGTGCTCAGATGATTTGGGCACATCGAATGAGTGATGAAAGAATGACAGAAAAGATTTATGATGGAAAAGTGAGCGGAAGAGAGGTAGGGAGACCTCCGTTGACCTTCGAAAACTCAGTCAAAGATACTGGAGGAAAGTCACGGAAAAAGCATGAGATAAAAAAAATCATAATTTACCAAGGCACTAAGCTCAAATTATGCGGTGGTTTTGGTCGCGAGAGCCGTTCAACGCGCTCTTGTATCAACAAATCTTTGTCCCTGATGGCGGAGCAACACGTGCGTAGCGTGAAATAGTATATCAGCTCCACTCCTGATAGCAAAGAGAAACCCAGAAACAAGCCTGCGATACCGCCAAAGGATACTGAAAAATAAATTTATATATTAGATCTAGTGAGTATAAAAATTTCTAATTCAAAACATTCTTTACTATTATATATTTAGATTTTTCAAACATTATTATCGAATGAACTTAAAGCAACTACCAGTTTGAGAAGCATTTCTAATGTGTTATAGTATGAGCATGGGTTTATATGATCTATAGTTTATAAATTATTACAATAATTTCATAACAATAGCAGAAGTGACCTAAATTTTATAAATTTATTTGTTTATTAAAATAATTACCCAGCAAATCTACCCAACCGAAAAGCACTTCTCGTTTATATCGAACCATTGGCCAAGATACAAATTCGGTTTCCAAAGAATTAGTCGCCGCTGGTCCCTTGCTTGTACTAGAAACGTAATTATAATATTAATTAGCTAAGAAATCATTGTTCAAAGTTTAAACAATGCCTTCATAATACCCACTCGATGTCCGTGAGTTTTTCCACTTCATACACCGTGTGGGAGCATCCCAATTCGCAAGAACAACGTGTAATATCTGTTATAGCGGCCATGTATTTAGCTATACATTCCAGTTCTCTTACTGTACAATATCTGTAGCCTTCTGTTTAATCAAAACCAATATGTATATTTATATAAAATATTAGATATATCAGTTACTGTAAAGATATTTATCATTAATTTACATCTAAGAAAGTAAATAGAGGCCTACGTGTTGCAGGAGCACATGGGTGAGACTGTAACGCAGCAGTTGTGGGTTCGATCCCTACTTGCGGGAATGAATTATTATTCGTTAATATTTTTATTTCTTCGCTCTGGCACCAAGACAAAAGTCTAACGTTCAATGTCTCGAAAAATTCAGCGAAGAGTGTAGAACGGAGTGTCTTAACACTAGATTCCCTCTGCCTACCCTACTGTATGCGGGATACACCGTGAAGCTGATAAAAAAAGAAAATAAATAATTTACGTATTTGTCATTTTTAACTGTGAGCACGATGTTTGCGGAGAACGGAATGTTTGGCCACTAGATTATCTCTACAACCAAGCCAAGCTATGAGAGGAATAAAACGCGAAACCAACAATACATACAACAATGTAATAACAGGTATTCAACATTTTTCGCACAAGGAAATGCAGCTAGGCGTGATAGCTATAGTTATCCATTCTCAAGATCCTAATATAAATACACAAATAAAAAGTAACACAAAATGAATTATGTTTAAATTCAAATAACTACGTACTGATAGGCGGATAAAAATGTGGAACACATTTACAAAACGACCGACATCTCTGCATACGGCATTGTCGCATACACGCCGAATAAGTATAGATATTAGACGTTTCCAATACTTGTTCATCAGCAAACACACATCGTCTCTGGCGAATTGAAAGCTGGCGGGCATCCTCTGTTGTATACGTGTGTTTTACTGAAAAGGAAACTTTTTCTACTCGCCTGTCCCAGGAATGCTGGGCACTTTGCTCTAAGCCAGCCATTTCTTCTGAAGAATGTATGTAAATCTGGAATTTTACCATTAGATATAATTTTTAGGTATAGCTGTAGTGCCTTAAAGGCATTGAAGTAGTATAAAAATGGAAAAAATATAGCTAAGTTAAAGACATCCAACAATTAATATCGAGCAACGTTGTACACTATAAAAAAATAAACAAATAAACATACATCAATCACAGTATCGTTGCGAAACGAATTAAACATGAATGACCACTTCGAATCTGTTTCGTGAATGAACGCCTCTGAGAACGGTTCAGTTTGAGTTTGCCTAAACAGAAAAAAAATATAAAAATGTTGTGTTTTTAGTGATAATTTAAATTACTTAAAAATATTTTTCCTGTTACTTACCAAGGCCAACTTTTTTCAGCGTGTCTTGAATTGAATGCATAGCAAAACCCCATTTCTGTAAATACTGGCGTCAACAAATCACAACACTCTTCAGAATCCCCTTTCCATTCACAGTCGTAGAATAAGTTTTCACAATGTTTAACGATCTTAAAAAAGCAATGTTGATAAGATTATTATAAAATTTTTATTTATTAGTGGTAACATTGATGTCATAAGATTAGATAGATTATAAAATTCAAATCTTACGCTAAAAATTGCATGTTTAGGTTGTAGCGCTGGTTCAGGATCATCGTCCTGACTTTTCCCGACAAGGTCAGTATTACTAAGAAATTCAGAAGATCTTGAGGCTATGGTCTGATAACTAAGAGTTGCCAACCAACGGAGCATCTCATCCGCCCTTGCAGGAGGGTTGGTACCCCAAACCCTTTTAATAAACAGACAAGTGAATTTATAGATATTTAATATACGAGAATATTATGAACAGTTTTATTATAATAAAAGAAAGAAATTTAAGGGAACATATTTCAATACTTAATTTTTTTAAAAATAAATCTCGAAATTCGGATGAACTATAAGAAATGCTACCTTTCAATATACTCTTGTAAAAGATCTTCATCTACAGGATTTATGTCACACATGGTAACGGCGGGAAACGGAACGTCCCAATTGTGGAAATCAGTGTCTAATCCTAAACACACACATAAAAATATTTATTCATTAAATGTTTGAAATATTTATTATTTACATAATATCGAAGCAATATTTACCAGTGATCGTTGGATTTGTTTGGAATTTTTCCCATAAGCTTACAATAATAATGCAAGTAGCAACAGCTCCAATGGCAGTGAAGCTAAACCACATGAACCTGCGAAATTAACATTATTAATCTTAGATAGTCACAGATATTTGTAACTATCGTCTATCAGTAGATACAGGCAAAAATACTCACTTTTCACAGAACGGCCGTTCTTTTTCTGCGATGTACCTGACACCATGTAAGGTGGAATTATTGAAAAATTCTGTAGTTTGATGTCGCAGACTAGCTGCCAGCAACGATAGCGGCCCCACATCGGATTTTGGCTTTACATTGGTTTGCTCAAGCCATTTATTACTCTTAACATTTTTTTTGGATCCATACTTTTGAGAAATTTGAGGATGAACTTTCATTACTCGTCTCATATCGGTTCATATTTATCACGATATGTGGAACACACGACTGATCAATAGAACTTTACAATTCTGTATCACGCAAGCATAGATTGTATCTATATTATCGATCTACTTTATAATTATACCTAATGGCTTACTTTGCATTTGTTTGTGACAATAAAAAAAATATTATAATATATATTGGTGTTTTGTACAGAAAATTATATACAAACTAGCGACCCGCTCGCGGCTTCGCCCGCTTTAACGACTGAATTATTCATGTAATGTACCTATGTTTGCAAAACACTTAAGATTACTAATGTGAAAATTATTTAAGCCTGAATGCAACCCGCATTTCGTAGTTCTAATAAGGATGTTCCAATTGTTTAAAAAACACACTTAAACAAATGACACAAACGACAGAAAACTTTAACGAAAGAAATTATAAACAACAGACTACCATTCTCTTACCCAAAAATACTTAAACGAAAGATATAACCAACTATGCCGCGATGAGCTGCTGCTGAGGGAGGCATCTTAAACGACCAAGGTCCAATGCAAGGCTCATGAGTCGGATTTGGAGGAGAATAGAAAGTCCCTCGGAAGTAGTCTTACGTCTGACCTCGGGCTGCTCCTTAGGTGCAGGTGATACCCCGGCCGGGCGCTGACTCTGCCCCTGAGCACCCTGGGGCCCAGAGTGCGAGGACTATTCACTGCCTGTCTGGCTCAAGCCATAATTCCACAACGGTGGAAGACAGGCAGGTTAGTCCTCATCAAGAAGGAGGGTCGCCCGGCTGATTCTGCCTCCGCCTACAGGCCCATCGTGCTCTTGAGCGAGATCGCCAAGCTCTTCGAGCGTGTTGTAGCGAGGAGGCTACAACGCGAAGTAGGCCCGGGTGCCAACGCGGTCGAATACGCGCGCTACGTCGAAGAACACTACTTTTGCACTCTCCTTTCGGTTGATCGCTGTTGCGGCGCAGTATAACCAGAGTGGTATACCCGCTTGCCAAACTGCTCGCTTCGTGACGACTGGAGAAGTGAGAGGAATAACTTCTCGAACAGCTTGGCGACCGCGCTAAGGAGGGTTATAGATCGGTATCCCTCAGGCTGCGGGCTCTTCCCAGCCTTGGGCAACATGATGACCAGGCCTTCCTCCGATGCCCGGGGGAAAGAAGCCAGGCGGGTACGGCGGATCCATTTTTATAAGCAAAAGGTTGCGGGGCGCGGGGGGACGCTTGGTGGGCGGCGAACCGTTACACAGCAAGAATTTTTTTGTGCCGTAATTTTAAATATGTGCTACTAATCTTCTATCTTCTTCAAAGTACTTATTGAAATGAAAAACAGTACATTATTTTATTAAAATGTTGTTACTGTACAACAGTGATGTACAGTAACAACATTTTAATCTATATTAAATGGCCAAAAGGTAACTAATATACTTATATATATACTGAAAGTAAGGGTTAAACATGAGTCGATATAGCTTTTCTCTAAATCTATTTGTAATTTTGAAATATTGTAAAGAGCAAAGTTTATCTTTGTTTAACGTAGAAAATTAATAACTTATTTAAAAGGATAAGGATTAATATCATTATGGACACACACCCCTACAATAAGAAAATATATTTAAATTACCGTCTAATTTCCGTCTCCTCTACGCTTTCATTAGTGAGACTTAAACGATTTTTATTTGCATTTCTTGTTCTACTACCTATGAACGACTTTTTCGTGACATAATTAAATTAAAAAAGGAAATGTTTAAAAAAGTAAAAAAAAATTATAAAGGAACAGAAGAAGAGTAAACAAAATAAACAACAGGATACTTATACGAAAGAAATGATAAACAAAAGACAACCTACTATTCTACTAATGAAAAAAGATGAAACTAAATATATCGCGCTGAAATAATACATTAAACTCTAATTATCCAATACGCACAATCGCATCTAAATCTACTTCGCTACAGAGGCTGGCGGGGAGACGGGCGCGGCGGACGCGTCGCGGGGCGCGGGGGGACGCATGGCGCGTGGTGAGCCGTCTCGCAGCAAAGATTTTTTGATATTGTAACAACTTCTAAAGTACTTATTAAAATGAAAAACAGTAAAAGGCAGTTCTGATCTACATTAAATGGCCAACGTAACTAATATACTTATTTATATGCTTTATGAGTAAGAGATAAACGAAACATGAGCCAAATCTGCGGTTTATAGCCGGCGCGATATGTCAACAATTAAATGCGTTTTTCTCTAAAACTATTCGTAATTTCCAATTAGTGTAAAGGACAAATTTTATCTTCGTTTCACGTAGAAAATTAATAAAGCATTTAAAAGGATAAGGATTGATACCATTATGGACAAACATCCCTCACAATAAAAAATATATTCAAATTACTATTTTTAGACAGACATATGCTCACTGTATGTTATCCTTAGAAGATACAAATATGCTGTCGCTGACTTTTTCGTAGATCTTATTAAGAGGAATAATACTCTAGTACATTATTTTCATGTAGGACTTACCATTAAAGCAGCGCATGCGTGATAGTTTCTCAACGGGTAGGACTTTATGCACATTTATCATATTTATGTCAAATTACATTAAAATATACATATAATAAACTATATATAAACCTTCCCTGAGAAATACTCTACCTAATGGTGAAAACCGCATCAAAATCGGTTGGGTGGTTTAGAAGAAGATCGCTTAGAAAGGCCAGACAGAGACGAAATGCGTTCTTATTTTATAAGATATAGAGATAGAGAAGAGATATTGAAGTTATTACTTTATTACATAATTTTCTTTATTATTAAGATTATTAATTTTATACAAATGTTTTCTATATTCCTATATTTTTCCTTAAATTGAATTATCAATATTATTATTATTATATAGGAAGTCAAACGAAAATTAATATTTCGTTTGACTTCAACATGATAGAAGAAACCTGGGTTGAGTTAAGAAATATATTTATAATATTTTTATCTTTTAATTATTATGATGTTAGAAGAATGAAAAATTATGTAAAGAGAAATATGTTACAAGATTATTTTAATATGGTAGATTTTGTAATGATGCTAAGCCCCGGTTTATTTTTAAACTATTATTATTTTCTTATAACACAAATTAGCTCTCGTCATCGACATTTTCACTGTAAAGGTATAAATTAAAATTGAAATACATGTTATTATCCAATATTCATAATGTCTATTAGTAAGTAATAAAATAAATACAACGCGAAATAAAAAACGAATCGCATGTAGAGCGTATTTAAAAATTCATTTGTAGTAAATATTTTTATAAAGTGGGTTTTAAAAATGGGTACTCTATCTTAAAGAGAATTAATAATAAATTGAAGTGCGAACTCCCCACACATATCTATGTTTTCATTTATGAAAGTGTTATTTTGTTACTAACGAAATCACAAATTATAATGACAATAATCCTAAGTTTAAGATTATTACAAATCAATGTTGTTGAGCATATGACCGCGCATCACCGTGCGTGCCCGCGCGCACCGCTATGCACGGCGTGCAAAATCTGTACTGTCCTGTAGTTTTGAACATACCAGTTTATTCAAAACAAAACGGATAGAGATTAGATAAAGATTTATTTGTTTGGCACAACGGCCTTCTCTTAAAGAGTAAAGCTCAGTCGTATGGCACTGCCAGACTATCTCGCTCATATAATTCGGGAATACCTGTCGAATCGCACGTTCGTTCCCATAAAGATTAGAAGGGACACTTCCGTCCTCTAGAACCGTTCGCGCCGGAGTCCATATTCTCACAATTATAACATGCGAATTCAGCCTTAAGTACTATTAAAATACAATACTTTTATTATAGTTATTTATATCATATTTAAGTTACAAATCACATCTAAAACATATGCAACGCTGCTTGGTTTCCTATTTTCATGTTCTACATATCATTTAATAAATTCACAAAGCGCTCATGCTATTAATATCTCTCTTAGTGTCGCTGGGTTCTTTATAACAGACCTCCGGAGGCATTAAGGGATCTATCTTAATGTCTAAATCCTGGAGAGCATCATCTAATATTTTGATTTTTCCTAATAATTTTTCAGCCTGAAGATTGTAACCCGGCTCTAACATCTTGCCAGTTGGATTCAATTTAAATAGATATTCTGCCTATTAAAATAAAATATAATTAGAATGCATGCTCTACTATATGAAATAAAATAAAGGTCGATTTCATATTGTTTTACACTTTCGAATTACTTAAAAACGTACGAATACATAAAGACAACAAAAGGATTTACCAGGTTTACATTTTAAGCCGACAAAATATATTTTATAACACTTCATAAGCACTTACAAGAAAATCTATAGGATCTGCTGGACGTAATTTAGCGACTTCCAGAAGCGCGTTAGTAAGAGTAGGAAATATGTTTGTAACGAGATAATTTCTCATCGGTTCTCCAGACGCCGCTAATGCCGCCTCCTCTTCTTCGCGTATTAGAGAATATAATTCAGACTAAAAATATTTTTATTTTTAGTATACTCATATAAGCTAAATAAATAGTTAAAGCTAATATGTAAGCGCCGTCACGAGGCAGTAGCAAAATCGTTTGACTGTAAACGCGACGGTTTTGGCTTCGATTTTAATTTTCTTCGTTCTGGTAACAAGGCAAAGTCTTGAGTCGCGGCCTCGAGTTTCGCTTCTCAACAGGCAATGCCTCATGATTTCGGCAGAAAATGGAGAACGGAGTGTCTTTAAACTCGGTTACCTGTGATTACCCTGCTATAACGAGATACAGCGTGAAGCTGAAAAATAGACAAAAAATAGATAAAAAACGCTTTACACTTAGATATATAAACCGAATATATCAAAAAGAATTTAGCAATCCCAAGCCAGTTTTACTAATAGGCGTTCCTTATATCGGCCAAACCTCAGGCACCATTATTAGCACCAGTACCAGTTCAATGGTACCATATTATTATTTAGTCATAGTCATCGGATTTACATATAATTGTCAAGTTTTATAATGATAAAAGAATAAAAATTAGTTAAAAAGAAGATCTTTAAAATTGAGGCCGGTCGTGGCGCAGCGGCACGAGGTGTGACTGCAAAACCGACTGGTTCTGGGTTCGATTCCCACTCGAGGAGATGAAATATTTACTTAAATTTATATTTCCATTTCTTCGCTCTGGTGTCGAGGTTAAGCGCGGCGTTGAGTTCTGCCCCTCAACACGCAATGCCTCCAGAATTCGGCAGAAAGTGGGGAACGGAGTGTCTTAACATTAGGTTCCCTCTGCCTACCCTGCTGTGTGCGGGATACAGCGTGAAGCTATTTTTTTTTTTTTTTTTTTTTTTTTTTTTTTTTTTTTTTTTTTTTTTTTTTTTTTTTTTTTTTTTTTTTTTTTTTTTTTTTTTTTTTTAAATTGATTATATACTCACAACTCGACTTAATGAAAATGTGTAAAAATTTTGCATAATGATATATAAGTATCGAAATAAAACATCTAATGAAGCAAAACAACTGCAAATTAAGATTTAACGATGCTTACTTACCCAGTATTCCATCTTGTCTTCTCGATCTTCTTGCATCTTTTTTTCCAGCTCCTTTTTGATTTTCTCCTCCCTGGCGCGAAGGGTCTCGTGTTGTAACTTTTCCTCTTTTTCTGCTGCTTTTATTTTAGCTGCATAAATAGAAAAATATTTCTAACTATGTGTAATGACTTTATTTAATTATCAGTGGACATCGTACCGCAGTGGGACAGCGTCTGACTATACACGCTATGGTTGTGGGTTCGATTCTCACTCGAGGGAATATAATATTATTCTCATATCTCTGGCCTGGAAAGACTTTAACTTTAGTGGTGCTACTCTTTTGTAATGGGAACGTTACAATCTCTCTTTTACTTTATTGCACTTAAATTTAAACAAATTATCTACAAAACAAGTGAAAAAACATGTACAATAAGGCGGCCTTATCGCTTAAAGCGATCTCTTCCAGGCAACCTTTGGTCGCTGGAGTTGTATAAAAAAAGAGTGTGGGTGGTGCATTACAATGCAGGAGAATATTTAATAACATAGATAAAAATAGATATATACATATATACATATATATACATATACATATATATACACACATATATATAAATATAATAAATACATATTTATTTCAATAAATATTAATATTAATAAATACTAAGCAACATTCAATATAAAAATAAATCATACATATAATATTGATACATTTATAAAAAGTATTTTGAAGATTAAAAGAAAAAAAAAACAAAAATAAAAAATAAACAAAGGCTAAATTAAATATTCATAAAGTGATTCTTTAGTAAAGTTTTAAATTTCTGTAAACTTTTGGCATGTCTGATCGATATCGGTAAGGAATTCCATAGTCGGGCAGCTTTAATAGTATAAGAGTTAGTGAGAAAAGAAGAAGAATGAGGAGAAATTTCAAGTAATAGAT